>ML093164.1:0-38106 GCA_003697995.1 Taxidea taxus jeffersonii
TCTCTCTCTTTTTCTCTCTCTCTTTTTCCCTCTCTCACTTTTTTTTGTTATGTTTTGTTTTGCTTTGTTTTTTGAGAGAGAGAGCACACACGGGCAGGGAGTGGGGTGGGGCAGAGAAAGAGGGAGAGAGAGAACCTCAAGCAAGCACGGAGCCCAACATGGGGCTTGATCTCATGATCCTGAGATCGGGACCTGAGCTGAAATCAAGAGTCACATGTTTAACCGACTGAGCCTCCCGGGTGCGCCAGTGTTTCTCTGTCTCATTTTTTGTTTAAAATGCATGGCTCTCCTTTTCCCCTGTGGAACAGTACCACTGGGCTGGTCCAACATCTGCCAGAAACAATCATTCCGCTTTGTGCTCACAAATGGCAGGCAGACCCCCCCACACACACAATTTTTCCTCAGAAAGTCGTAAAAGATCCTAACTATTCTCCCCCGACCCCAGCCCCCCATGGAAAGATGAATTCCACAGTAGCATCCCAGTCTTTGTGGTTCTCTTGCATTTCTACTAATTTTTCTCTCCGCATCTGGCTTCATTTTGTTTTTCTTGGGGTTGCAGGTTAGGGGTGCAATTCTCCTGGGAGGGACTAGGAAAAGGTTAAGTGCGCAGGAGGCTTATCCCCAGGAATCTCGAGGCCAACGCTGAGGAAGGGGAGGGAAGGACTCAGAGCCAGGCAGGGGGAGCAGCGGGCTGTGACAG
Organism: Taxidea taxus jeffersonii; assembly: GCA_003697995.1. Classification (NCBI taxonomy): domain Eukaryota; kingdom Metazoa; phylum Chordata; class Mammalia; order Carnivora; family Mustelidae; genus Taxidea; species Taxidea taxus. The sequence goes on from ML093164.1 coordinate 701, forward strand.
TCTCCACACAGGCCCCAACCAGCTTCTCGGGGAGGCTCGGAGCCAGGGTGGCCGCTGAGGGTCCCCCTGACTTGAGGCGAAGGAGCTAGGCCTGTGTAGCCCCGCAGGAAGACTCTTCAGGATGAGGCAGAGGAGGACAAGGCAGCTGATGTCCCAGAGACAGTCTCCCGGACCAGTGCTGGGCTGGTCTCCTGCCCACAAGCTCGGCCATGCCAGGAGCTCCCAGTGCAGCCCACAGCACAGGCCCCTGCAAGAAGGGGGCCCCAGTGAGTGTGGGGCGTGAAAACGGGGCTGAGAAGCCAGGTAGGGGCACTCAACAGGGCCCCAGGCCCCTTAGGGCTATGAGCAGAGGTCTGCCTGGGGCCCACCAGCCCTGGGTACAGCTCTTGAAGGGCATTCTGGTGGGAGAAGGAACAGAAATTTCCAGGGACCACATGCCCATGGGCAGGGGCCCACATTCTTAGCAGTTTCCCCAACCTCAGCTGGGGGAGCAGCTTATCAAACCCAAGGCTCACATTCGGGGACAGGGAAGGAGAGGGTTCAGAAGGCCAGATGGCCACGGTGAATCCGGGCTGGTGTTGGGGGAACCTCCTTTGCCCTGGACTCACTGACTCGTTCAGAAGCTTGGCATCAGAGAACTTTCCTGGCCCCTTTCCCCTTCCACACTTAGCCCAGACAGAAGGAGCTGTCTAAATGGCAGCTAAGTGCTCTGTTCCTTGCTTCTGGGCCACGGGAGCTAATTCAGTAAAAAGCTGAAATCCTAGGGGGATCCCCCTCTTTTACTTCTCACTGCTCCCTGGACCCTGGCAAGATGGCGGTCCTGGTCTGATGCGCCTGGTGCCAAGACCTGAAGTCTCTCAGAGAGGGAGGTGGGGGGTCAGGTCTAGGCTGGGGTAGGGGATGGCTCTTTGGGTTTCCTGTCAGCTGAGCCCCTGACCCAGCTTCTTTTCTCTGCCCACGGCCTCCACTGGTTCTGCAGCCTGGACAGGAAGGAAGGAGCGCTGACCCTATGCACCTCCAAAGCACCCTTGTCAAGGGAAATCGGGCCGCCCACAGAGTGGTCCTTCCGCAACGTTCCCTTGGCATGAGCGCCACAAAGTTGCTCAGAGAGGGAAGCAGACGAGCCCGCTGGCGTCCCACCTTCCAGGCTACACCCAGGCTCAATGAAAGCCCGTTTCCTTAGGCACTAGCCGTGGCCCTGGAAGTCCCACACGACGCAGGGTGGAGGGATCTGAGAGTGAAGCCGCATCCGCTTCTCCCTCCAGCCTCCGCTCTCCCGGGGGTCCTGGGACGGGAGCAGGGCGGGTGGACGGGTGGCACAAACGTGGGCGACAACTTACTTATCGATCTTCCTGGCGTCTCTTGTTTTCAGCCACTCCGGGAAGGTGGACCAGTCCCCGGAAGGATGCCACGGCTCCTGACCTACGAAGAAGTCCGGAACGATGGTCCTGTCAAACAGGGACATTCATTGCTCTTCATTTCAGAGCTGCCGGGCTTTGCTGACACTCGTCAAGAGGCTTGTTACGCTGGTGATTCTGATTCACAGTGGGGACCACAAAGGCCAAGTGGGATCGCATCAAAGAGGCCAGCTGGCGCCAGGCCAGACCACTGGGGATTCCACAGCCGGAGGTGCGCGGCCTCTGCCAGCCTCCTCAGAGCCCAGCCCACCTGAAATGACGAGGCGATCCCGCGGGCACAGTCCCCCCGGGACGGGTGACCCAGGAAGGAGCCCCAGAGCCCCCTCCCCCACCCCGGGCGGAGCCGCCTGGCTCGCTGGCCTTCTGCCTTAGCCCCAGGTCAGAGGGTACACCCGGGCGGCGTGTCCGGTCACGATGACCAGGCAGTTTTCCCCCAGCCTCCGCCCAGGATGCCGACAGGGCACAACCTCCTGCTCAGAGGGAAAGGTCTCCGGCAGGTTCTAAAACAGGCGGCAGAGAGAAAACAAGCCAGTTCCCTGAGTCCGTGTCCTTCCTCCACGCGAGCAACACCCCGCCCGCCCCGAGGCTGGGTCCACACCGCGCTGGCCCGAGATGCGCTGCCGAGAATAAAGGCCATGGCCACAGATGGAGGACCCCGGCTCTCCCTGCCAGGGTGGAAGGAACCCTGGAATCTGGGTCAGAAGAATCCAGGTTCAAGTCCCAGTACCACGCCCACCTGCCCCGTGACCTTAACAAGTCACTTTTCGCCTCGTTTTCTCGGTCTGATGAACAGACGGCCCCGCGCAACCTCAGCGGATTCTTCTGAGGGCGAAGGGAGCTGGATAAGCGGGAGAGCTTTGTAAGTCACGGGCGCCTTTGCTCAGTGTTTGTGTTCCGTCTCCCGCTGAGGACAATGGAAGCCCCCCACGCCAGGTCCCAGGCTGCAGGGTCACGGGGAGGATGAAGGACACATCCCTGGAACGCCCTCCGCACGGGGTCCGAGCAGCCCAGCCTCGGGACAATCGGGACTGGCCACGGTGCTTCTCCCTGGGTTTGGCCCTAGTAAGTCTGGTGGCCTCCTGTTCCAGGCACCCGGGGGGCAAGAAAAAGTGGAAAGTCAAGTGTAAATCCTCTTTGCCGTCTGCACTAACGCTGAGTCACACAACAGTGGGCGTGTGACCTTCAGATCGATTTCTCTGGTAGGAAAACAAGGCCGGTGCACACTGGATTTGCGGCTTTTTGAGAAAACAAAGGAACCCGCGGTGCGCCTCACTCGGGGCTGGTGGGTTCTAGGCTGAGGCTGGGGGGAAGGACTGGCCCCTCTCCTCCGTGCTTACGGACACTGTGCCAGGACCTGGCGTGATGGGAAGCAGACAGGTGTGTTCCCAATACTCAGTCCGGCAAAGGCCTAACCTTCAGGAGATGAGTGAGGTCTCACAGCGCCGTTCTGGAACCCCCGGGAACTCGGACAGAACCCTGATCGCTTGTGTTTAGCGTGTGTTTCGCCCAGGCTAACCATGGCGCCCTGCTTGTAAAATCAGACCCGGCTGAGCCGTGTCCAAGGCCAAGGAGCAGATCCACTCCAGAGCCGGCAAGGGAGGCCTGCCCCAGGCGCCCTGCACCTCTGCCCAGGCAGGCCCCGCATCCGGTAACTCCCTCCACGGGGTCTACAGGCCCAGGCAGGGCAAGGAGCAGCCTCTGGACACCAGGTGGCGTTTGGCTCACGTGACATTCCCTGTTTGGGGGGGTGCACTGTGAGATGAGGAAGTAGGTACCCTAACTTAGAATGCAGGTGGGGCTTTTTGGCTTTGGTTTTGTTTTCCCTGAAGGGACCACAACAGATCCCTGAAATCTCCAGGAATTCAAGGAAAAGGACAGAACTTTCTACGTACGTGTATCCATTTCCTGCGATCAGGTCAGCCATGTATCTGGTATTGGGCAACTGCCAGCCAAATATATCTTGAATGACGATCACAGCCTTGCCCGTGTGGAAGGGGGGCTTGGTCACGTAAGCCTTGATGTGCTCCACTTGAACTTCGTGTCCCATCCCTCCATACTCTAGCCTGTGGCCAATGTCACACGGACAAGGATGAGCCTCGTTAGCCATTGGAGAGATTGAAGTTGGGCTGCAGAGAGAGAGAGAAACATGCATTATATTCTGAATGGTGCAAATCCAAAGATTATAAACAGTAAGTAAACTAAAGTCAAGAGTGTAGAAAAGAATTGATTTTAACTATATGCATCGTGTATTTCCTGGAGGAAATGGCTGGTAACTTGTGATTCTGAGTGGGGCTAACAGGAATCCATTCCCATTACAAACACTAGAAATACCGGAGGGAATGTAATAGAAATTAAAACGGTGGAGCCCATAAAGGGAACAATCCCAGGCCAGGATTGGAGAGGAGACTTGGAGCCAGGGTCATGGTGGCAACGAGCAGATACTGAGCGAGCCTGGTGATCCTGGGGAGCAGGCTAGACCCAGGAACAAGCGCTAATACCCCCTGAGATGGGAATTTGTGACTGAGACCCCCACGCAGTGTCAGAGCCCCCAAAGGTTTATATTTAATGGGGAAAATAAAAACAAACAAACAAGAAAAAAAATAAATAAAACTCTACCAACAAGAACTAGAAGGAAGGTTAGAAAGCCCAGGGAGGGAAAAAAGAAACCAATCCCCCGAAATTTCCCCTCTCCCTTCAAAGTAGGAATTCGTAGACGGTGAAATGAACCGAACAAGTAACCCGGGGCAGCGAGGTCCCTGGGCACCCGGCAGAGGCAAATGCAAACCTCCTTAGAGCAAGACTTCCATAATCCAGGACAAAAGACACTACCCCTGAAGAGGGTCGGCAAAGGGGACAGCCTGAGGGTGGCTGGGGTCTGGATACCATGTGCCGGGATAGCCGACTGGTTCTGTTGGCAGACGACATGGAGGGGGGGGCGCATGGATCAGGCAGAGTCGGTGACGATGAGGATTTTTTGCCCAAGCAACTGGAAAAGGGTAGCGCGTCTCTCAACGAGAAGGAGGAGACTCAGGAAGAGCAGGTTTGAGGAGATCGGGTCTTAAAAGTGGGGTTGTTAGTTGGAAACGTCTGTCGGACGAGCTGAGTGGCAGCTCCTAACAAGAAGATCAGGGCAGGGGCCCAGGCGGGAATACAAGCGTGAAAGAGTCAGCCATGCACAGCCGAGCCTCTTTTCTTTTTTTTTTCCTGCGGATTCCGTACACATGAATTTGCCTCGTTGCGAAATGTACTGCAACTCCAAAATCAGCATTTGCCGGGCTTTCGCCACCATCCACAGACTTCCGTGGGGCAGTGGCAGATCTGAGTCACTGACACGCACGGTCCCTGCCAAGGTCAAACCAGGAGGCAACGCGCTGCCTTCTCATTCAGCCCCCACTGCACACAAGGAGCCGCTGGCTTTCCGATGAGTCCCACACCTCCCGCATTTTGTGCTTTCGGAGGGCGACTTCATTGTTTATGAACAGACTCCAGGCGTAGTGCTGAAGAGCAGTCCCATGATCCTAGGCACCATGTGCCCCCAAAGATAATACAGACGTAGACGAAGCTAGCTCAATCAGCCGCTGATGGCAGGTTCAATGTCAATGAATCAACTCTATTAAGTAAGGCGTCTCTGCTCAGAAACACACATAAAACGGGGTGACCCATTGACCAATGGACAGAAATGGGATGAGAGGCTCAGAGCAGTGGTTCAGGATTTGCTAGTCTGCTATCCACCTGACTTTATCGACCATGACTACACTTGGCCCTTAAACAAAGTGGGTTTTAACTGCACGGGTCCACGTACAGGTGGTTTTTTTCCCCATAAATACACTCTAGGACCGTAAATGTATTTTCTCTTTTTTATAACTTTCTCAACATTTTCTTTTCTCTAGCTTACTTCATGGCAGGAATACAGTATTTAACAAATACTAAGATGCAAATTATGCGTCAATCATCTGTGGGACCGGCAAGGCTTCGGGTCAAGAGTAGGCTATTAGGATTACGTTTTGAGGGGTCAAAAGTTCTAGGCAGATCTCTGACTGCACGGAGGTCAGCCTTTCCTGCCCCAGTGTTGTCCAACTACAGTGTAAATAATGAAAATCAGCTGGACATCGTATTTAAAACCTTGAGAATGAATGACATCATGAAGGGAACAACAGTAGATAAAGAAGAGAAGGATCTAGAAGATCCAGCCCTAGACCTTCACCATTAAAGGCTTTGGGGAGTAAGAAGGAACAAGCGAGTGAGTCTGAGAAGAAACAGCGAGTGAGGGGGAGGAACCCCAAGTCATGGGCCTGATGCCACGTGAAGACACGGTTTCTGGGAGGCAGAGTATAGACCGAGTGAGACCTTCTTCAAGAAACCCTGAGAGAGGCACATGGCTAAGCAAGGTGGACATCAGGGTGACCTCCATGAAAATAGGTCTGGAGGACCGGGGTGGGCAAGACAGCAGCAGGCTGCAGAGAATGGCAGGAGAGAATCAGACCCGGTGAACACAGAAGGGATAAGACGTGACGACCCTGAGGGACCCAGGGGAGCGGACGGCTCACAGTGGAGCCCCACCTACCGCGCTGCAGCCCGGCCAGATGGTGAGAAGCCGGAGGAAGAAAGCAGAAGGAAGCTGTTAGAGAACACCGTTTCCTTGAACCTTGGCATAAAGCAGCATTCCTTACACTAGACCCAAAAGACACAAACCAGAAAGAAAAGGGTTAATAAATTTCACGAAGTGTGTATTAGGCTGCTCGAGCTTCCATAACAAAATACCACAGGCAGGGCAGCTGACATGACAAATGTATTTCTGCCCATTCCAGAGGCTGGACGTCCCAGATCGGGATGCCCGCGAGCTCGGTGCTGAGAGGGACTCTCCTCTTCCCTCGTGACAGCCGCCTTCTTGCTGTGTCCTCACAGGCACCCACAGACAGAACACGCCTTCTGGCCTCTTCTTACCGGAGCACTATTCCCATCCTGGGGCCCCACCCTCACGACCTCCTCTACACAGAATCACCAAAGGCCTCGCCCCCAAATACCAACACATTGGGGGTTACAGCTCCCACCTATGAACTTAGCGGGGGACACAAGTCCGTGCACGGCATGTAAAAAAGTAAAATCCACCTGTAAGACAACTGGGGGAACCAAACTTACTGGATAGTTGATGGCGCTGAGCATTACTGTTATTGGGGGTGGGATAATACTATCACAGAGGGGTGTGTGCGTGTGTGTGTGTGGGTGTACAATCCTTAACCTTTTATGGCTACATGCTAATGTATATACAGACAAAAAAAACTACATGTCTGGAATATGCTTCAAAATAGCCCAGGGATGGTAGAGGTAGGGAAGAGTTGTTATTATTTGAGATATCATTCTCAAAGCAGAAGATTTAATATCTAGATAAGATATAGGAAGAATTCTTGGGGCACCTGGGTGGCTCAGTTGGTTCAGTGTCTGCCTTCAGCTCAGGTCACGATCCCAGGATCCTAGGATCGAGCCCCATGTCAGGCTCCCTACTCAGCAGGAAGTCTGCTTCTCCCTCTCTCTCTGCCTCCCAATCCCCTTGCCTGTGTGCGTGCACTCTCGCTCGCTCGCTCGCTCTCTCTCTCTTGCTCTCAAATAAATGAAATCTTTTTAAAAAAATTTTTAAAGGAAGAATTCTTGGGGTGCCTCGGTGGCTCAGTCATTAAGCATCTGTCTTCGGCTCAGGTCATGATCCCAGGGTCCTGGGATCAAGCCCCGCATTGGGCTCCCCGTTCGGCAGGAAGCCTGTTTCTCCCTCTCCCGCTCCCTCTGCTTCTGTTCCCTCTCTCACTGTCTCTCTCTGTGTCAAGTAAATAAATAAAATATTTGTAAAAAATAAAAATAAATAAAAAGGAAGAAGTCTTACAAATCAACAAGAAAAAGACAACCCAAGAGAAAAATCCTTCAAAGATATGAACAGGCTGGGGTGCCTGGGTGGCTCAGTGGGTTAAAGCCTCTGCCTTCCGCTCAGGTCATGATCCCAGGGTCCTGGGATCGAGCCCCACATCAGTCTCTCTGTTCAGCAGGGAGCCTGCTTCCCCCTCTCTCTCTGCCTGCCTCTCTGCCTACTTGTGCTCTCTGTCTGTCAAATAAATAAATAAAATCCTAAAAAAAAAATTTTTTTTAAAAGATACGAAGAGGCAACTCACAAAAAACCTGAAAGACTTATGCAAAGATATCCAACCTTACTAGTATTTAAGAAATTGTACTCTTTTGTATAGGACACAGATACTATTTTGCACCTTGCAGATTGGGAAATGTCTGTTAGCACCAAGAGCCGATGTGCACACGGGGAAAAGGGAGGGAACATGAACGGATACAAACTCTGGAAAGTGCTCTGACAAGGTCTAGCAAAGTCAAAGATGCAGACACCCTGCAACCCAGAAATCCCACAGCTGGGTTTGGGACTTCTATTCCCTAGAGAAATTTAGACCTCTGTGTGTGTGCAAGCATGCATGCACACACACACACACACACACACACTCATGCCCATATGTGGTGAGTATGGAAGGGATGCTCTCGGTGGCACAGATGTGATGACAGTAACAGGAAGCAATCTGACTTTCAGGAGGAGAACAGGATAAACTGTGATGTATCCGTTGTTATGGGTTGACTTACGTCCCCAGAGAGACACGTTCAAGTCCTAACTCCCAGAACCTATAAACGTGCCCTTACTTGGAAATAGGATCTTTGCAGAAGTAATCAAGTCAAGGTGCGGTGTCTGGGTGACTCAGTCAGCTAAGGATCTGACGCTCTTGGTTTCGGCTCATGTCATATCTCTCGGAGTCCTAGGATGGAGCCCCACATCAGGCTCCACACTCAGCGGGGAGTCTGCTTGAGACTCTGTCCCTCTCTCCCTCTGCCCCTCCCCCCTCAAATAAATAAATCAATCTTAAAAAAAATATACGTTAAGGGGCGCCTGGGTGGCTCAGTGGGTTAAAGCCTCTGCCTTCGGCTCAGGTCATGATCCCAGGGTCCTGGGATCGAGCCCAGCATTGGGCTCTCTGCTCAGCAGGGAGCCTGCTCCTCCCTCTCTCTGCCTGCCTCTCTGCCTGCTGGTGATCTCTGTCAAATAAATAAATAAAATGTTTAAAAAATAAAAATAAAAAATATATATAAGTTAAGAGGAGGTCACCCTGGATGAGAGTGACCACTAACCCAGGAGCTAGTATCCTTGTAGGAAGAGGGAAATTCAGATACAGAGACACACGGGGAGGAAGGCCCCGTGAAGACACAGGCAGAGACCGGAGGGAGGCTCCTACAAGCCAAGGAACACCAGGCAGTGCTAGCAACCATCAGAAACGAGGGGAGAAGCAAGGAAGGATCCCCCTCTGTAAGTTTCCGAGAAAGCAAGGCCCTGCTGACACCCTCGTTTCAGACTTCCAGCCCCCAGAACCGTGAGAATACACTTCTGTTGCCTTACGTCCCCCAGCTGGTCCGTATTTGTTACACAGCCATAGGAAACAAACACACTCATAAACAAAGTACACGTATACTTACCAATATGATACATCTTAGCAACATAATGCTAGATAAAAAGACATCGGCCCTTTTGATGCTAAGTAAATACTAAAAAGAAAACTAATATTTCGTTTACTAATAAATATACTGTAGTAAAAGTATAACACATGGGAATAAACACACCACCATTAGACAGTGGTTCCCGGTGAGGGAGAGAGGGTGGAGGCCGCTGGCTTTAGCTGCAATGTTACATTTTATTACCTCAGAAACTTCCAATTAAGCACAAAATGTTCACATTTTTTAAGCTTGGATCACGTGAATACGGGTGGCTGTTAGACTCTTTCCTGCACCTCCCAGGATATTTTAGAAAGAAAATAACTAAATTTTAAAAGAAACACAAATTAAGAGCTAGTCATTTACTCAAAGAAAATCTGAAACTATTCCTCACGGTTTTGTTTTCACAAGCTCAGTTATAAAACTGTTATTAGTAAGAGAAGTCACAACGATCCAGGACCAACAGTGGCAAATCTTATGTCCAATGCACTCTGTGGACAGCTGATTCCTTTCTTTTTTTTTTTTTTTTAACTTAAATTCTACTTAGTTGACATGTGGTTTAGCATCAGTTTCAGGAGTAGAGATCAGTGGCTCATCATTTACACACAACACCCAGGGCTCATCACAACAAGCCCTCCATAAGGCCCATTCCCCATCCAGCCCATCCCCATCATCTCCCTCCAGCAACCCTGTTTGTTCTCCACAGTTAAGAGTCTCTCGTGATTTCTTTCCCTCTCTCTCACCCCCCTCCCAAATATTCATGTTTTGGTTCTTAAATTCCACATATGAGTGAAATCATATGGCATTTGTCTTTGGCTGACTGGCATATTTCACTTACCATGATACACTCTGGCTCCTTCCGCATCATTGCAAATGGCAAGATTTGAAATGAAAAGATTCATTCTTTTTGATGGCTGAGTAGCAGTCCAGGGTGTGTGTGCGTGTGTGTGCACGTACACACACACACACATACATACCACTTCTTTATCCATTCATCAGCCGATGGACAATTGAACTATTTCCATGGCTGGCGACTGTTGATAATGTTTCCATAAACAGCAGGGGGTACGTACTCCCTTGAATGTGTATTTTAGAATCCTTTGGCTAAATCCCTAGTAGTGCAATTGCTGGGTCATAGGGTAGCTCTATTTTTAACTTTTTGAGGAACTGCCATACTGTTTTCCAGAGTGGCTGCCCCAGTTTGTATTCCCATCAACAGTGTAGGAGGGTTTCCCTTTCTCTGCATCCGCGCCAACACCTGTTGTCCCCTGTGTTGTTAATTTTAGCTGTTCTGACAGGTGTGAGGTGGTGTCTCATGTGGTTTTGATTTGTATTTCCCTGATGATGAGTGATGCGGAGCATCTTTTCATGGGTCTGTTGGCCATCTGGATGTTCTCTTAGGAAAAATGTCTATTTATGTCTTCTGACCATTTCTTAAGTGGATTATTTGTTTTCAGTGTGTTGAGTTTAATAAGTTCTTTATAGATTTTGGATACTAACCCTTTATCGGATATGTCATTTGCAAATATCTTCTCCCAATCCACAAACTGCCTTTTAGTTTTAATAACTGTTTCCTTTGCTGCGCAGAGAAGCTTTTTATCTTGATGAAGTCCCCATGGTTCCTTTTTGCTTTTGTGTCCCTTGCCGCCATTGATGTGTCTAGGAAGAAACTGCTACAGCCAAGGTCAAAGAGGTTGCTGCCTCTGTTCTCCTCTAGGATTTTGATAGCTTCCCGTCTCACATTTAGGTCTTTCATCCATTTCAAATTTATTTTGTGTGTGGTGTAAGAAAATGGTCCAGTTTCATTTTTCTGCATGTGGCTGTCCAATTTTCCCAACACCATTTGTTGAAGAGACTGTCTTTTTTCCACTGGAGAGTTTTTCCTGCTTTGTCGAAGATTAGTTCACCATAGAGTGAGGCTCCATTTCTGGATTCTCTATTCTGTTCCATTGATCTATGTGTCTGTTTTTGTGCCAGTACCATACTATCCTGATGACGACAGCTTTGTAGTAGAGATTGAAGTCCAGAATCGTGACGCACCCAGTTCTGCTTTTCTTTCTCAGGATTGCTTTGGCTATCTGGGGTCTTTTGTGGTTCCATACAAATTTTAGGATTGTTTATCCTAGCTCTATAAAAAATGCTGGTGTCATTTTGTTAAGGATTGTATTAAGAGTGTAAATTGCTTTGGGTAATATAGACATTTTAATAACATTTGCTCTTCCAATCCAAGAGCATGGAATGTTTTTCCATTTCTTCAAGTCCTCTTCCATTTATTTCCTAAGTATTTTTTTTTTAATTTTTAAATTTTTTTATAAACATATAATGTATTATTAGCCCCAGAGGTACAGGTCTGTGAATCGCCAGGTTTACACGCTTCACAGCACTCACCACAGCACACACCCTCCCCAATGTCCATAACCCCACCACTCCTAAGTATTTTTTTTTAAAGATTTGATTTATTTGACAGAGAGAGAGAGATCACAAGTAGGCAGAGAGAGTGGGGAAACAGGCTCCCTGCCGAGCAGAGAGCCCAATGCGGGGCTCCATCCCAGAACCCCGAGATCCTGACCTGAGCCAAAGGCAGAGTCTTAACCCAATGAGCCACCCAGGCACCCCAATTTCCTAAGTATTTTATAATTTTCAGAGTATAGATCTTTTACCTCTTTAAGTTTATTCCTACGTATCTTATGGCTTTGGTTCAGTTGTGAATGGGATCGATTCCTTGATTTCGGTTTCTGTGGCTTCATTATTGGTGTCCAAGAATGCAACGGATTTCTGTTCATTGATTTTAAATCCTGCAATTTGCTGAATTCATGTGTCAGTTCTAGCAATGTTTTGGTAGAGTCTTTCCGGTTTTCTACAGAGTATCATGTCATCTACAAATAGTGAAAGTTTTAACTTCTTCCTTGACAATTTGCATGTCCTTAGGCTGATTTCTTACCTGCCTTGTCCTAGGGGGCTGCAGAGACCCCCCAAAATCCTGGCCATTTCAAAGCGCCCTTGAGCCTGTGTCTTTTTTCTTTATCTTTAACTGATACCCACTTTCCAGAAGGAAAGTTTATGGCCAGGAGAGCCACCATCTGGACTGATCTGCACAAAGGGCGGGTGCCCAGGAGAGCCTGGGTGTGGAGGGCTGGACTTCAGACGGACCCATCAGCGGCACAACACGGGTCTGTGTTCTAGGTCAGACAGATTTTCCAGGGACCTCTCTCCACTGTGGCTCCCAGGGAAAGAGCCTCAGGGCAGCTCTACCGACTGGAGGACACACACAACGTCTGGACATCCCTTTCAGGATTTTGACTTTGCCCCGCCCCTCCACAAATGACACATTTGTTAAAGGAGACTTTTCAGGAAAAATAAAAAGATGACTCTCAAAAGATTTTTTTTTAATGAACACATTAAGGATTTTATTGTACTCATATAATAGGAGGAATGAGGCAGCTGTGACAGCTCGTTGGAAGGGAGAAGGAAAGGGCACAAACGTATGCGGAGTAAAGGCACACTGAGACCGTGAAAGGAGAGAAAGCAGATTTTTCCACAGGTGGGAGGAAGACAACTGATCCTCCACCAGAGGGGACAGAAGTGACAAACTTACTGGTTACCAGCGACTTACAAAGAGTCGTCGTGGCACCAAGGGGCCAGAATCAGACGACCCAGAAGGGCATGCCACTGATGAAAAATGCTGTCCCCAAAAAACACGAAGTTTCTTCTGCCTGACATTCATCGTGGGGTCACTCACAGTGAGCAAAAGGTTTCCTCCTGTTGGGGGAACCCACAGAGATGGGATAGTGGGTTTGACGCAGATGTGGGAGCCTCATAAAATGTGTCAAGGAGGGCTTTTCTGGAGCACCCGGCTGGCTTGTTCTGTAGAGCATGCAACTCTTGATCTTGCGGTTGTGAGTTTGAGCCCTATGTCAGGTGCAGAAATTACTTAAAATCTTTAAAAAAATATAAATCAATAGAAGAAGAAGGGCTCTTCTGTTTCCTAGAAGATGGACTTGACAGCACTCACTGGCCACCTTGAGATCGGATCTGTGGTCTCCACTAGTGAAGCCTCTGGAAGTCAGAACGCTCCTCATGGCACCAAGGATAACCAAGACGCGCCCCTGCAGAGGAGACGCTGACTGGCACCTTCTTTACGAGGCCACACTGGCTAGCAGCACTAACATCTCACGATCCGCCCGTGACCTCCATGCAAGAGGCAACAAGAGTGTGAATGACCTCAAGGCCCACTCTCCTAAAGTGACTTATAGTCCCTTAACCAAGACTCCTTCCTTCACCAAGCTCCTCTGAACTCTCTTCTCAAATAGACCCTGATTTGGGGTTTCCCATGTCTCTGCCATGTTTCATTCCAGTAAGAATCCCTGACTCCTCAAATCTAATCTGGTTCCTCATCCTCCAGGGCCAACACCCACACCCCACCCCTGGGGGGAGGTCTGATCACACTGGCTTGTCTTCTGCAAGAACCCATTTGGTCAGTTTTCCAGAACTCCTATTCCCTGTGATGCTTCCTTCCTCTTAGCCATTTTCCATCCACTGACCCCTGCTCCACTCTTTGGCTCTAAATTCACACTTTTCTTTGTTATTTCCGGAGCCCAATCTCTCCCCCACTGTAAAGCCCCACTTTACTGGTCCCTACCTCTATCCCAATGGTCCTCAATAAGGTCTGCTTTCCATTCTTTAGCAAATGCCATGAATGAATGATTTGTTCTCCCACACCCTACAGCCCTGCTTCACACACCAAGGGTTTCTACAACATCACAAGTCAAGACCCATGGGGATCACTGGTGCCTGTCTTATCTGCCAGTTCCCAGGGGCTGACACGTCCTGTCTCCTCTCCTAACTGGAACCTTTCCGAGGCATTCCTTTGCCCCATATATCTCCATGCTTCCTGACTTCTCTCTTGAACCAGTTATAACATCTGCCTGGTTCCCTCTTTCATGAATGAAGTAGAATCTTTTAAAACGTGCTCATTTAAAAAAAATTTTTTTTAAGTAATCTCTACATCCAACATGGGGCTCGAACTCACAACCCCAAGATCAAGAGTCCCACGCTCTACCAATGGAGGCAGCTGGGTGTCCCAACACGTGCTCATTTTTACATCTGTATGAGAGTCACAATTTTACCTCTCGCTGAAAATTATCTTTTAACAATGAGATGGAACAACATTCCCTTTTTCTCACCGGAAGTCAAAAAGCAAGAAACAGGTGGTAAAGCGTGGTCCAGCGAGTCTGGCTTTCCTGCTTTCATACCCTCAAGGATTTCAGTAATTCGGAAGTCAGACTTCCCTATGCAATGACGTTCTCCAACAGGAACAGAGAAAACAGATTTTCACGAGCAAAGGGAACTGGCGTCAGTGGGACTGCAATCAGCTCGTGGAAATCTGTTTTCACTGTTCCTGTTGGAGATTTGGAAACCATCAGCAAGCCAAACACAGGCTAAAAGGTACCAGGAAGGCAGTGGCTGAGGGAAGGCTCGATGTTTTCCCTGTACTGCGTAAACAAAGCAGAAACTTGCCTGGCCACTGATTCCCGATCTTGGAGCTGGGAAGGCTCGGCCACCGCCCTACTCATCGTCTACCCGTCGATGATCCTACAAGCGCCAACAACTCCAGATATTATTTGTCAGCAATCCCGCCTGTATTTTGCAGAGGGTACAGGTCTAGGCAGCATTCATCAGAAAGGCAGACCGAGGAGTACCCACTGGCCTGCAAGCATGCCAGTCACGTGGCCGCCTTTGGCCTTCTCTCAAGTTCTCCGGAGGCCTGCACAGCCCTCCCCCCAGATACCTGCGGGGCTCGCTTGTGACCGCCTTACTTTGAGTGGGCTTTGAAAACAACAGGTTGCATTTACCCCCGGCACAGCCAGGCCTGTCAAGGGCGCAGCCCTAGGGTCAAGGGTAAGAAGGCTTGCTTGAATCCCTAATGTAGGGATCACAGACATTTTGCAGATTTCAAACGTCCTGAAGTGGAAACGACCTCCGGGGCACAGACCTAGTGGTCACCTGCTAGTGCCACCTCATGGGCCTCCAATCAACAGGGTCCACCCTCTCAGGAGAACCCGTCCCCGAATGTTGCCCTTAAAAGCCCTCATTTGCAAGCCATCAGGGATTCTGGATTCGGAGCCTTGGCTGCCTGCTCTCCTGGGTAGCGCCACGGCAATAAACCAGCCTCGCTCCTGCGCAAACGCTCCTCGTCCGCTCCCACCGGCTGGCGGCCTATCTGGCGGGCGAACTCGGCTACATTTTGATGCAGATACGCTCATTCTCCCCGCAGGCTTATACGGGTAAGAACTATACACCCGAAGGTCCAAGTGTAGGTCAGTAATTCCAGAGGATTCAGGGGCATGAAAGGCACCGGACAAATGGAAAAACTGAACACGAGTTTCCGCACCGCAGCACGATTTCAACCCCGTTTCTCAGCAGTGTGGTAAAGCACGCGGGACAGCACACCAGGCGGGCTGGCCGCGGCCGCCTCTCCGCGGCGACAAGGTCCTGTACCGCTTTGGTAAAAAGTCGGTTTTGAACAAGGGCTTGGATCGGCTCGTGCCCCGCGCGCCCGGCGGACTTGCTGTACCTCCTGCAGCCGCGCGCGCGAGGGAGAGCAGAGCGGGGCTGCGCGCGTTCCTGCGCCCGCGCAGTGCACCTACCTGTCCGCCGCCCGGAGCCTGCGTTGTCCCCGCGCGGACACGGCCCGCCGAGCCCGGGGACTGTCGGGGCGGGCGCAGCGGACGGGCCTCCCGCGGGACGGAAGTGGACGCGCTGACGGAGGGCGGCGGATCCCTGCGGGCCAGTGGCTGCCCCGGATTCCCAGCCTCCCGGGAAGGCCGGGCGGGCGTCGGGGGGGGGGGGGCGGGGGGGGGGGGGGCGGGGGGGGGGGGGGGGGGGGGGGAGGAGGAGGCAGGGAGGCGGGAGGAAGGCGAGAAGCGGGAAGACGCTGGCCGGTGAAATGTACGGGAGTGCGGGGCTCCTAGGACCTGGGTTTCCCTGATGTAAATCCTGATTAGGCCATTTTTTAAAAATAAATTGTTACATAGTTCCACATTCATGGTTGTCCCCCCTTCATGCTTTGGTCACCGAAAGTTGTCATAACCAATCCCGTTGGCTGCAAATGTGAAGAAAAGAGGAAGAAACGCAGATTAGGAAAATCGGTGACAGCGGGGAAAGGAGGGGCAGCGTCCTGAGGCCACAAGAAGTTAACCACAGGCCTCGTGGCCCCAGAGGGAACCTTATTAATTTAGTTGCTTCTAGTCGGAAAACGCGTGAATCCAGACTGAGGATGGCCTGTTCCTTCAGGGACCTTTTGTGCCGAGAGAGGGCAAATCGGTAAGATAGAAAGGCCACGGGAAGACCCCTGGACTGTTCAAGGGCAGTCCTCGGGCGAAGGTAGAATCACGATGCTCGCACACGTGTAAAAACGACACGTGTTAAAGATTGTACGCTCCTCGCTCATCAAGGAGGGATCCAGGCAGATGTTAGAACCAGTTCAGACAATTAAAAAAAATTTAAAAATTAAAATTAAAAAAAAGAACCAGTTCAGAAGCGCAGGGATGGCTCAGTCGTTAAAGATCAAGCCCCCCACCCAGTTCCACTCAGCCTGGAGCCTGCTTGAGATTCTCTCTCCCTCAGCCCCTCCCTAGGCTCACATGCACTCTCTCTCTCTGATAAATAAATAAAATCTTTAAAAAAAAAAAAAAACTTTTAAAAGAACAGCTCAAAAGAAATTTTTTTTTAAATCACACATTTGCATTTATAAAGAGTAAAAAATTGTTGAACCTGTAGAAGGAGACAAACTGGCTTTCTTCCAGGGGATGGGAAAGGAGGGCAGTGACCCAGGACAGTCTCGGTATCTACCATTTACGTGCAACTTACACAATTGTCAGGTGTCTCCAAGACATTGAAAGATAAGAATCAGCCTGGAAGACATCCTCTAAACAAGCGTAGCTTTCCATCAATACACAAAATTGTTTCTATAAGACTGTTTTGAAGCACCTTCCAGCATCTTGGAAGTACTTGGCATAGAAATACCAGATAAGATTAATGACAGGTCATTTTTCTCTATTTGCTAATTTGGCTCCCTAAGCATCATTACTAACTTCTGATTTAATAACACAGTGGTTAATATGCCATAGTTCATAATCTCAAGACTCTATGCCTTGCTGCAATTTGCTAGCTCAGTGTTAAATTTACTTAAAAAAAAAAAAGTTGCCTCCCCATCAGTCTCAATTTGCAAAATGTGCTGTAGATTCAAATGTTATGAGGCAACCCTATATTACGAAATACGCCTCTGCCACAGTGTTCAAAATCAACTAATTCCTACCATTTTCCCACCATGTTTCCTAAAAGGATCTAGCAGATTCCTTGCATGGTTTTACTCATCATTTAACTTGTACCTTTCACTAGAGCCCGGCTGGACTCTTTCCTGCCCTGCCCTTTCTTTCCTATGGCTTTCCCACCTTGGGGAGAAGGCTGCCCTCTGTCTTACGATTTATACAAATCATCTTCAGCTTTTGGAATTCTTCTCCATGAGTGCTACAACTCTTCATTTTTTTTTTTTTTTAAGATTTTATTTATTTATTTGAGAGCAAGCATGAGCAAGAGAGAACACGACCAGGGAGGAGCAGCAGAGGGAGCAAGAGAGAGAAGCAGACTTCCCTGCTAAGTAGGGAGCTTGATGTGGGCTCCATCCCAGGACCATGAGATCATGATCTGAGCCAAAGGCAGAGCTTAACCCACTGAGCCACCCAGCTACAACTCTTTTGCAATTCCCTCATCTACATTGCTAAAGGACTATTCATTTGGCATTTTGTACTATAAACAGGGTCACTGGGTAAATATGTTCTAGTGGAAGAAAGCCTTGTTTACACAAATGTAGTGACCTGAGGTTTCTCGGAGCAGAGGCTATGAGTATTCTACTCTTAAAACCAGAGCTTGGGCGCCTGGGTGGCTCAGTGGGTTAAAGCCTCTGCCTTCAGCTTGGGTCATGAGCCCCAAATTGGGCTCTCTGCTCAGCGGGGAGCCTGCTTCCTCCTCTCTCTCTGCCTGCCTCTCTGCCTACTTGTGATTTCTGTCTGTCAAATAAATAAATAAAATCTTAAAAAAAAAAAAAGCCTCTGCCTTCGGCTCAGGTCCAGGGTCCTGGGATGGAGCCCCGAATCGGGCTCTCTGCTCAGCAGGGAGCCTGCTTCCTCCTCTCTCTCTCTCTCTCTGCCTGCCTCTCTGTCTACTTGTGATCTCTATCTGTCAAATAAATAAATAAAATCTTTTAAAAACAAAAAACACCAGAGCTCAATGAAGAATGCTTCCCATTCCTGCCAATTTTCCTTAACCCACAGACATGTTCCTTCTCTTTGGGCCTGGTTTCCTTAACTATAAAATGAGGGATGACACCAGATATGGTTCTCAAATTTTACGATTTTTTTTTTTATTTATTAGTTAGAGAGAGGGAGAGAGCGAGCACAGGCAGACAGAGAGACAGGCAGAGGCAGAGGGAGGAGCAGGTTCCCTGCTGAGCAAGGAGCCCGATGTGGGACTCGATCCCAGGACGCTGGGATCATGACCTGAGCCGAAGGCAGCCGCTTAACCAACTGAGCCACCCAGGCGTCCCTGGTTCTCAAATTTTAGCCTCCAAATCCCCTGGAGGGCTTGGGAAACCAGAGTGCTGGGCCCCAGAGCCTCTGATTCAGAGGGGTCTAGGATGGACCTTAGGAATTTGCCTGTGCAACAAGATTTTGGATGATAACACTGACATTCCTGGTCCAAAGACCACACTTTGAGAACCAAGACCAGAATTAGGGACTAGTGAACCCACTTAACTGATCATCAAAACCACTTAGGAAACTTGCAAAGGAAATTCAGATATCCTGGGCTCAGACCTCCTGAACCAGAATCTTCTAAGTGACACAGGGAGAATTTGTATTTCAAAAAAAGCTTCCCTGACGACCCTAATAATGGACAAAATTTAGGACCTGATTGAACTAGATCATCTGTACAAGTTATGTCGCTGTCGACCTTCCATGGTTTTACATCATGAGTTCAGCAAGAAAAGCCCAGCTGAAGGACGACAGATGCAACTCCCAGGCTAGAATATCCCTTGTAGCTCAATCAAACTGGAAACATACAAGAAAAGGGATTTCTGGGGAAAATGGCTGAGTTTAGCCAAGAGGACACACTGCCAGCCCATCTCACCATGGTGGGCACTCTTCCCGTCCTCCCCATTGTTATCTCCTGGAGATACACTGATTTGTCATCAAACAGATCCCTTTATAATCCAGTCTGAAATGTCTGTAATCCAATTATTTTACTGCCTTGGAATTTCTCCAAAATAATGGGTAGGTGTTTGGGGTTTTTTTTTCCCACATCTGAATAATTATTCAATTATCACCAAGAAGCCACCAAAGTGTTATCACCAAGAACACACCTTACACATAAATTTTTGTTTCTATCCTGAAATGCGCAAATTTCTCACAACACCCAAGGTGGCAGTTTTTCAGATTCCCCAATTTTAGTTCCAAATTCCTCTGGAAAATTCATCACACAAGTTAACGTTTAACCCAGGCTCTTAAAAAAAGTGTTTAAAGTTACATTCTTACAGAAATACTTGGTGTAAGTGGACACGGAGTTCCTTAATAGGCGGAGGAACTATGACTCAGCAGACACAGCAGGTTGTCTTTCCGAGTTGTTTTAGTTTTCTTTATGAAATGAGGGACTAACGTCCAGGGACTGAATGAGCCCAAGCTGAATTAACAAAGGGGGCAAAGGCAAAGCTCAGCAAGACTGCTGACTCTGCTGAAACCCCATGATTAACACTGACCTTGAAGGCAAGATCACGAAAAGTATTCCGTGGAACTGTTCCTCCCAAGAAATTTTGGAACGCCATCAGAAAAAGTGCTGGTGTGTTTCAGAACATCTCGAAATAATACCTGAGGGAGAACATATTCCAGCTCATCTGTTACCACTTACGGGGCCGGGCTGCTGACTCAGTTCCTACCCCGGACCCCGCAGCCTCCGACGCAGCTGGAGGGAGCCAGCTGGGAAAACCTGGTGTCTTGTGTGCAAGGCAGGCACTGCCGGTGAAGACAGGTCAGAAAGCTGAGCGGAAAAGAAAGCAAAAAGCAGCTGGCTTCTAGAGGATTCTTCAGCCATTCAGCCATCTTGTCACCCCAGAGGGAATGCCTAGATTTCACTAAATTTGTTTCATCAATCTCTTTTTTTTTTTGGCCCAAGTATGTAAGTGACGGACAGCATGACATTTTGCCCCTCAAAAACATGTGTGGTAGTCACCTCCAAGATGACCCATAATGTGCTCCTTCCTCTGGGAATTCACACCCTCATGCAGGCTCCTCCCACAAATGGCGGGGCGAGAACACAGAGCAGTGATGGTGAGTCACTTCTGCTCTTAGGTTATCAAAGACCGCTTCCAGCTTGCATTCTCTCTCTCGCACTTTCAGATCACTTTCTCTGGGGGAAGTCAGCAGCCATGTCATGAGTAGCGCCGTGGAGAGACCCACAGAGCGAAGATGGTCCCTGATCGGTAGCCACGTGCCTGGACCATTGCGGACATGGGTCCCCCGAATCCTGCCCAGTTTCAGGTGACCACACCCCCCGCCAGCATCTTGATGGTGACCTCCCGAGAGACCCCGTACCAGAGCCAGCTGGCTAAGCCACTCCCCGGCTCCTGACCCTCACACACAGCAGAATACTAATTTCTATTGTTTCAAGTTGATAAGCTTGAGGCTAAATTGTTACAAAGCGGTAAATAGTTAATACATGCTTTTTTAAACTATTGCCCCACATTTGTTTTGGGAGCTTCCGTTGTTTTTTGTTCTGTGTACCCGTATCACGTCCTTTAGTTATAGTTTTTTGGTGGATACTCAAGTTCTTCTCTCCATCTTCAAAATCATCTTGGCTCTTTCTGACCCTTTACTTTGCTGTATTAATTCTGGGATCTTAGTGTCAGCTTCCATGAAAAATACCTAACAGGATTTTAATTAACCTTTTCCTTAAAATGGCACTGATATGTTAATAAGAGATTTGCATGATTCCTGAGTGTTTTCCCATATACAGAACAGACACTTGTCCTGGGTCCAGAGCCTCGGGTGAGCTTCAGTGAAAGGGCTGTTCAGGGGGTAGGTGCCCTAGAGAAGAGAAACCCCGCCGGACAGGGCCAGAGATGAAATCAGGCCAATTTTTCTCTCCCTGTCTAATGGGTTAGTTGCAATTCTTTTTTTTTTTTTTAGGATTTTATTTATTGATTTGACAGACAGAGATCACAAGTAGGCAGAGAGGCAGGCAGAGAGAGGGGGGTAAGCAGGGCTGAGCAGAGAGCCAGATGCAGGACCCGATCCCAGGACCCTGCGGTCATGACCTGAGCCGAAGGCAGCGGCTTAACCCACAGAGCCACCCAGGCACTTCTGCAATTCTTAAAACCCATTCTTTGAAATGGCCTCTTCTCAACCTTTAGTTGTGGGGTTTGTTCTGCCCGTTGTTTTCAGGTTGATTTCTGGGGTATTTGGGATGATTTCAGAGTGACCTAGTAGTAGTGTGAAGCAGCGAGCCCCGGGGTCCTCCTGCTCTGCGGCCACCTTGCCCGCACACTCCCTGCATTGCATTCATACACCTGCAAGGAGGAAGCTGCTGTTACCAAATCCTACAGCGATGGAGCTGCCTGGGGCAGCAGGCTTTGCTGGGAGTGCTAGAGGGAGCCTGAGGGGCCTTGAAGAAGCTGTTCCTGGGAAAGCCAAGATGCCTGAAGGTTCAGGGAAGAGCTTGCAGGAGAGAGAGGTAAGTGATTCTAGAACGCGGAGAGAGAGGCCCTGGCTTCGCTGCTGCCTGTAGACACATGGACAGAAGCAAACGCACCTGCGAACTCACAATCTAGTCGAGCAGATTTCGCACCCGAGTACTGAAAGTGCTTCCTGGTCTCTTCTCATGGCTTCCAGGAAGACGCAAGAGAAGAGGGATAAATAAAAATCGACTGGACGGTTTTGAAAATTCTCAGCCTTCCCAGATGGTGAATTACGCCAGAAGTCAAGAGTGGCTTCCAAGGCAGGGCCCGGCCGGAAACACCGTGGAGAAATCTGAGAGCGAGCCTGTGCAACCACTCTGAAGAGATTTCAGGAAGATGGAAGGTCTGAGGGACCCCAGAGTACCCTCCTCAGACAACAGGCCCTTTAAAGAGATGAAAGGTGTACCTCGTGCTGCGGTCAGAACGCCTGTGTCCCCTCCAAATCCATGTTTTGAAATCCTAATCCCTAGGGCAGGGATGTTAGGAGGGGAGGCCGCTGAGGTGACGAGGTCATGAGGGTAGAGCCCTCAGAATGGGGTTAGAGTCCTTACGAAAGAGACCCCACAGAGCTGCCCGGCCTCAGCCACCCTGTGAGGAGAAATCCGCACCCTGGACCAGGCCCCCCGTGGCCACACTGACACCCTGACCTCAGACTTCCAGTCTCCAGAACCTCGAGATAAACTGCACAGTGTGCGGTGTTTTGTTAGAGCCGTCCGATGCGCCAGGGCGCGCACAGGCCCTGGCAGAGGGCAGAGCTTCTAGAACGGGTCCCCATACGGACCCGCAGCTGTGGGCAGGAGGCCGAGCTGGAGAGGGGACCCGTCTCCGAGAGATGTGTGGGTGTCGCCTTTGTCTAATGGAGCACGTGCTCGGGAAAGTCACAGAAAATTCACAGCTTTTAAGAGAAAGACACGCACGGGAATATCCCTGGCTCAGACTGAAGGGGCAGAGACAGCTCACAATGCAACGGGGCCTGTGGACCCTCAAGCTTCTCCCCGCAGGCGGCTGGCTGAGAATGTCGCTCAGTGGCGAGCACCAGATACCTTTCGCAAAAAGGGAAGGATGACGCGCAGGGAGGCACCAAGCACCCAGAGGGCCGGGTCCAAAGCCTTGGGAGTCTAGCTCCTAAGCCTTGAGACCCAGTTAAAGAATTGACAGTGTCCCCTGACTACCTTCCAGAATCGACACGGAGCAGCAACTTCTCCTTTGCTCTCATTTTTCTCCCTTTTTTGAGCGAGAGTGTCTGGGGTGGTTTTTCTATGTCAGCCCCACTATACATTCGTGGGGAAGGTGTCAGGGACGCCAAGTGTCGTTCAACATTCACACGCTGGAACCTGACACTTCCGTGGGATGGTATGTGCCGATGAAGCCTTGAGGGGGGAATTAGGTTTAGCTGAGACCATGAAAATGGGGTCTTCGTGATAGCATTGGTATCCCTTTTTTTTTTTTAAAGATTTTATTTATTTATTTGGCAGAGAGAGAAAGATCCCAAGTAGGCAGAGAGGCAGACAGAGACAGAGGGGGAGGCAGGCTCCCTGCTGAGCAGAGAGCCGGATGTGGGGCTCGATCCCAGGACCCTGAGATCATGACCCCAGCCAAAGGCAGAGGCATTAACCCACTGAGCCACCCAGCGCCCCAGCATTGGTGTCCGTATTGGAAACACACCGAGAGCTAGCACTTTCTCTCTCTCTGCCACGTGAAGATACACCAAGAAGGCGGCCGGCTCCAAGCCAGGAAGAGAGTCCTCCCCAACGCTTGACCATCACGGTACCCTGATCTGGGACACCCCAGGCCCCAGGACTGTTGTTCAGAAGCTCCCCCCACTGCCGGTCTATGGTATCTTGTTACAGCAGCCGGAGCTGCCTAATGCAGAGGGAGTGGGGGGCCGACAACTTGTGTAGAAGAGCGATGCTGGAGGGACTGTGTTTAGGAAAATATAATCACGCCCAGATGGGAAATACGTTGTGAGATTGTGGACGTAGAGCAGACGCTACAGTAGCAGGAGAGTTCCGGGCACTGCGGAAGGGGTTGGCTTCATTAGCACGTGGGAAGGATTCGAGTCTTCGGCGGACTGTGGCAGTCTGCACGCTGGCTGGCACCGTCCCCCACCTCCAGGATTCATGTGTCCCCACGGACACCTCACAGTTAGTCCTGCGTGACCCACAGCATACGGCAGAAACGATGACACCGCTGACGTTAACTTATTTTTATAAGTGCGGCTTACTCTTCCCTCATCCTCCCTTTCTCTGTTTCTCTGTCTCTGAGAGAAGCCAGCAGCCGTGTCAAGAGGCCTACAGGGTGACTAACTGGGACTGCTGGCCCGAATCAGCAAGGGGCCAAGGCTTCTTTCCAGCGCCGTAGGCCTGGGCCACCGTGGGCACAGACCCTCCAGCCCCAGGCGAGTTCGGGGACCACGGTTCTGACCAGCATCCTGACAGGAACTAAGAGGGCTGGAGCCCGAACCACCTGGCTAAGCCCCTCCCGGATCCCGACCTCCAGAAACTGTATAAAATGCTAAAAATAATTTGAAATCACTGTGTGTATTAGTCATCTGTTCCTGATACTTGGATATCTGGAGCCCTGCTGACCTTGAGAGATTGTCCTTGGCAGGGCTAAGCCATGACATCGCAGACCTTTCACAGGCAAACCAAGCAATTCACAGCCTACACTCCAATCACTCCCTTATGGGACTCTCCTGGGGCTCTCCCACTCCAGGGCCCCATCTACCTGTACCAGTCACCCGGGTCCCAGGCAACAGGAGATAGCCCCAACGCCCCAGGGCCCCCTGGAGCAATTCCGACTGGCCAGCCTCAGACTTGCTTTCCCTGCTTTGCCAATTCTTCCTTGAAAAGCACAGTAAAGGCTCCTGCTTACATTTTTCCGTCACTCCCTCTGCCTCCTGGATGACCCTGGTGCTTCCCGGTGTGCCCCACCCCAGGCGGCGTACTCCCCTTCTTGGGGATGTGTAACAAACCAATGGGAGTCACCCCCTGATCTGTTGACTCACATTTAAAATACTACATTTTAGGGAATTTGTTACACACGCTAATAAGTAATACACTTAAACACACCTATCATTTTCCTTCATACCACAATGCCATCTTCACATCTAAGAAAATGAAAATTATTCCTTAACATCACTGAGGGGTGCCTAAGCGTCTGCCTTCAGCTCAGGTCATGATCCCAGGGTCCTGGGATTGAGCCCCATATTGGGCTCCCTGCTCAGTGGAGAATCTGCTTCTCCCTCTGCCTGCTTGCGTGCTCTCTCTTAAATAAATACTTATATATATATATACAAATATATATATATATCAGCTAATGCCTAGATCCGCTTGTAAATGTCCTCTGTGCCCCTAAAAATGCCTTTACAACTAGTTTATTGGAGAACAGGACCCAAATAAGGTCCACATATTTTATGCCATGTTGAGTCTTTCAAGTCTCTTTTCAAAGTAGAATTTTCAAATACACAAAACCACAAGTCCCTTATTAACACAAAGTAACTAGTACCAAATATGTAATTAACTCATTAATAAAGGAAGCAGCAAGATAGTTAAACTTATTAAAAGAAACCTTCAGAGATGAAAGCATCAGAGAATGGCTTATAGGTGTTTAAAATTCTGGTTAACAACCTCCCAGGCGATAAAACCGATCATCAAAACATTTTTTATTATCTTTGCAACCAGACAAGGAACCATTTGCATCCCTACAAGACAAAATTAATCTCAACTTCTGTCAGATAAGAATCATTTGCTTCTTCCAGTTTTGTGTATGTTATCCTCCCCCTCACAGAATTGTCAACTATCTTAACGAATCTTAAAGAGTCTGAAATGAAGGTGTACCCACCCCCCTCCCCACAAAGCGTTAGTGCTCCAGCATGTTGTTGAAAGGCAAGGAGAGCAAATCATGTATTTCCTATTTCCAAGTTTTGAGATTTTTCTTTCTTTTTTTTAAATTTTTTTTTTCCTTAAGTAGGCTCCAGGTCCGGTATAGAGCCTAGTTCAGGACTTGAACTCACAACCTTGAGATCAAGACCTGAATGGAGATCAAGAGTCAGATGATTGACCGAGCCACCAGGTGCCCTGAGGTTTTCCTTTTTCTCAATGCTCTTTAAATCTAGAATAGTCTCCCCGTTAGGTTGTTACCCTGTAGAAAGTTCCCACATTCTGATTTTATCTGCTTCCTTCTAAGCATACTTCAGTCGACTGTAATTTTAAAATCAACACCTCATTGTTAGGATAATACATGGCACTGAATGCATGTGATGGTTTTTCTGCCAATGAGTTATTAAACTATTACAGGATGGTGAGCTAATGTTTTATTAACTTATTCGCTCTGTTGTTGACCTCAAATTCAAACACGTCGGATTCCCATTGGGTACTCTAAAAATTGTGAATGTGGGTTTGTTTCAGAAGCACAATCCTGAGGTCCTCTCTTGATCGTGAAACTGCTTCCATCTCCTCCAGGAGTCCTTGATGCCTAACAGATAGAGGCTTCCTGGTGGTTTTCTTTGAAACCCTGGCCTGCAAGTTTGAAGGGCCTCTTCTTCCCCACCCTTATTCCTTACCTCAGCGAGTCACTGAAGGTCTGGCAACTTCTGTTTCTCATAAACGACACTGATTTTTCTCCTAGACATCAATTTCTAATTTGTTCCTCTTCCCCTGTATGTCTTTAATATCCTCCTTACAGCTTCTCTACCCGGTTGAACAGAGGGAGCACCCCAGAGGAAGCCCCTGGGTTTCCTTCAGAAAGAACATTCTGTGAAGCGAATGAGACAACCACTTGCCAGAAAAAGAAGAACATTTACGTAAAGGTGAAAGTTCTCATTTTCCTTATGGGCAAGCCAAGGATGACAACCAAATTCCTTCCCCCAGAATTTGACCTCATATATTTAACCACTTTTAATTTTGAAAAATGTTGAAAGTGTAAACAAGTAAAGAATTAGTACAATGAACACATATGTACTCTCCACTGAGATTCAGTGCTAATATTTTGGCTCATTTTTTAAAAGATTTTATTTATTTATTTGACAGATAGATCACAAGTAGGCAGAGAGGCAGGCAGAGAGAGAGGAGGAAGCAGGCTCCCCGCTGAGCAGAGAGCCCAACGTGGGGCTCGATCCCAGGACCCTGAGATCATGACCTGAGCCGAAGGCAGAGACTTCACCCACTGAGCCACCCGGGCGCCCCTGCTCATGTGCTTTATCTCTTTTTTGTTTGTTTGTTTTGTTTGTTTGAAAACAAGTTGCAGATATCCGGCCATTTCACTGCCCAATACCTCCATAAGCATCTTCTGAGAACAAGGACCTCCTTCCAAGTCTCCACAATGCCTTTGTCACACCTATGAAAATTATCAACCATTCCCCAACCTGTGTAATACTTGTTTTACATCCCAGTTTCCCCAGTTGTCCCCAGAATTACTTATATGACTTTAAAAAAAAAATCCAGGGTGCCTAGGTGGCTCAGTGGGTTAAGCCTCTGCCTTCGGCTCAGATCATGATCTCAGGGTCCTGGGATCGAGCCCCACATCGGGCCCTCTGCTCAGCAGGGAGCCTGCTTCCTCCTCTCTCTCTGCCTGTCTCTCTGCCTCCTTGTGATCTCTGCCTGTCAAATAAATAAATAAAATATATTTTTTTTAAAAATCCAGGAACCAGTCGGGAATGTGAAACATTGCTTTTGGTCTCTTTATCTCTTTTAACCTAAAATAATCTCAGTAGCGATTTTTAAATATGTCCACCAACGCTTTGATTCTCTTGATTCAAACGATGGGGTGTCGGCTGTCCTCTGACTCATTTCTAACAAACAGAATGAGCAAAGTGACAGTTCATGCCTCTGAGGCTGGGTCACACCTGGCTTTCTCCTTGCTCTCTCTTGCATGATCCTGTGAGCTACTGTTCATTGCTGTTTAAGTAGCTCAGCTTGGGGCTAATTTTTTACTGAGCAGGAAAGAACTGATTCAGTAGCATTCAGCTTCGCTCTCTATCCCTCCTTATATCTCCTATGTCCTGGAAGTTAAGTTTAAAGGCTTAATGGGGTTTAATCCAAACATTTCTGGAAAAAGTCTTAATACATTGTTTGAAGAAGTTCACGTTCCAGTAGGCCAGGAGATTCCCTAATGGTAGGAGACCCACTAGGAGTGGGATTATGTTTGACCCTTTAGTTCCGTTACTAAAAATCTTGTGCCATGTGATAGATTATTGCTCAACAACCTTCTCCTACCCACCTAACCTCTGTAAGAGGAGGACCCTTCCCCACTGCACCAGCGGAAGGCGGCGGTGATGCTTTGGCCAGTAGGGTGTTCGAGCACACGACGCGAGCGTGCTGCCATTCGGGGCTTGCCTGCCTGTACTTCTGCCGTCACCATGAGAAGAGCTCCTCCCTGGTGGCTGTCGTCCCCTGCACCCGAGCCCCAGGATCGTCCAGCCATGCCCAACCTCAACCGGCTGCCGTGTAGATCTGTGTAAATAAATGTTATTTTCAGGTATTCGTTTGGGGTTCTTTAGACAGTTTGGGGGGGCAGTAGCTAACTGAAATGACCGGCACAATAAGACAGCTGTTACAGGTGGACGCCGTTGGACCCCTGCTTTTCTCAAGGAATCAGCCTCCTTATCCACATGGATACATGCCGGCAGCTATGTTTGGATGGCAAATCTTGCTCCTAGCCCCATAGGGGATGAGACCAGGGAAGGGCGCCTGAGCTATCCAGGTTGGCTTTGGGGTGAGCGAAGACTAGCTAGTTTCTCTGTGTGGCTGCAATAGTAACTCGTACATACAGGAGCTATGGGGTAGTCTATTCTACATGGAGGCAGGGCAAACGTGGTGGCGGAAAACAAAAAACAATGAAGCAGACACAAAGAAAAACAGGGTCCTGCCAGCCTTCCAGGTCCTGGCTCTCATCCCTTTCTCTAGCCCAGATTCTTTCTTGACCTTCAGTCCTGGTCCTCCATATCCTTACAAGTGACTCTTTCATGGATAAGAGTGTCATGGGGTTTCCACACTTGCAACTCAAGAATCTTCACACACATGCTGAAACCTGTCTCGCCCAGGTGTGCCCTGAACACGCCTGCATTGGTTTCCTGGGACCGCCGCAGCAAATGCCACAAACTTGGTGGCTTAAAATAACAGAAATATCTTCTCTCACAGTTCTGGAGACCAGAAGTCTGGCCTGGCTGCACTCCCTCTAAGAACAGAATCCTTCCCCGGTGCTCATAGTTTCTGGGGGTTCAAGGTCCTGGTCACAGGGCTGCCTTGCTCCAGTCTGCACCTGTGCCTTCTGATGGCCTCATCTATGGTTTTACGTTCTTTTCTCCTGCCTCCCAGAATGGCAACTGTTGGATCAAAGGCCCACCCAGATTATCCAGGAAGATCTCATCTCAAGATCCTTCACTGAATTACATCTACAAAAACTCTTTTCTTCATCATGCTGGGTACAAGCATTAGAACGTGGACTTCATAGCTCATGCAGCCTTCCCTCCAGGCCTCGACCAGTGGGACAGCCTCATACATGGGTACATGTGTGTGATCTACAGAATTCAATTGGAGAGCATTTTAAATATCCATAGAAGTTGTGTGTAGTCTGGGAAAAAAATAAGAGAAAGCAAGATTCCAACAGGTTTTAAATTCTTTTGTGTTGAAAGGAACAGACATTTTACATATTTTAGGATCCCTATTAAGGTCCAAGGTATTTGAATGTGG
Source organism: Taxidea taxus jeffersonii (assembly GCA_003697995.1). Classification (NCBI taxonomy): domain Eukaryota; kingdom Metazoa; phylum Chordata; class Mammalia; order Carnivora; family Mustelidae; genus Taxidea; species Taxidea taxus. The sequence goes on from ML093164.1 coordinate 30,118, forward strand.
TATATATAATGGGAACATAAGGATTCAAGCTACACCAAAGAATCTTTGGTGTAGAGACTCTGGAATCACTGACAGAACAATTGTGTACAGGGCTCCCCGCATGACTGCCAGGCAGGAAGAAGACCCACCTTGACTTGGCAATGTTCAGCCTCATATTTGCCTGTAGCCCGTTGCCTTAGTAGCCTCAGTGAACTGGGTTGCTGACTATTTTCTGCCATGCACAAATATCTTTTAGTCCAGGAACATTGAGAATTAAGTACCAAAAACTTTTGAGACTCAAAACCATTATATATTATTTTAATTTACTTTTAAGTAATGTCTACATCTAGCATAGGGCTCGAACTCACAACCCCGAGATCAAGAGTCACACACTGTACTGACCAAGCCAGCCACGCGCACCTCAAAAACATAGCATTAAGATGAAATTTGTTAGGTAGGATATGCACATTTGGCATTGGATATTCTTGGGGTACTTAAGAGAATTTGACCTATTGCAAGCTCAGCTGTGTCACACCAAATTTCACATGTGCAACTGAATCATTAATTTGACATTTGATTTGGGGATGAAGTCTTATCTTACTAAGTTTATTTACCATGTTGAAACGGCTCAGAGAATCTTTTGTAACTTTGTTAGATTTCTATAATCAATAGTCAAGAGTTTTTTTTTTTTTAAGTTTGCTTTTTTGTTTTTGTTTTTGTTTTACTTTAGGGGTGCCTGGGTGGCATAGTTGGTTGAGCATCCAACTCTTGGTTTTGGTTCAGGTTGTGACCTCAGTGTCATGGGATCGAGCCCGGTGTCCGGCTCTGCGCTCAGCAAGGAGTCTGCTTGGGATTCTCTCTCCCCTCCCTCTGCCCCTCTTCTTAAGCTCTCTCTCTCTCTAAAACAAATAAATCTTTAAAAATTAAAAAAAAATTGGGTTATGGACATTGGGGAGGGTATGTGCTATGATGAGAGCTGTGAAGTGTGTAAGCCTGACGATTCATAGACCTGTACCCCTGGGACAAATAGTACATTATATATTAATTTTTAAAATGCTATAAAATTAAAAAATTAAAATAAATTTCTTTTACTTTTAAGTAATCTGTACACCTGCTGTGGGGCTCAAACTCACAGCCCTGAGATCGAGAGTCACACGCTCTATCAACCACACCAGCCAGACACCCCAAGAATTTTTTATTGTTAATCCAAATAACAAAAACACCATAAGAGGAAATCAGTTATATGACATTTTACAATACAGCTAAAAAGATCTGAGGGTGGGTGGGAGGAGAGGGAATTGAAGGAAGGGGGTCAGAAGGCGTGACCTTCTAGTTTTAAGAGAATTCAGTGCTAGGGATGTCATGTACAACCTGAGGTCTCCAGCTTGCCCTGGCCTCGGGTATGCAGGAAAGGTAGGAGGGTAGACCTTCAGAGTTCTCCCCAAAGAGACATTATTTTCCTCTTCTTTTTGTTCTATGTACATGAGGTGAAGGATGTTAACAAAACCTATCGTGGTGATCATTTCCCAGTGTATGTGAATCAAGCCTTCTTACTATATATGTTAAACTTAAAAAAATGAATGGTAATAAGGCAGCCAAAGAGAAAAAACCTGAGCATTTGATGAGAAGAAAGCCATGTGTTCAAAGGCTCAATGAGTTTAGGTATATAGCATATTTGATTAACTTAAAGAAGCTGGAAAAGTATGTCCTCTTAGGCTGGAGAGGCACATAGGGGCAGACACAGACATCGCATGTCCTTTCTGTTTACTCACTCATCACAAGAGGAGTAATGATGCCTTGAACTGAAAGCTCGGGGCTGGGATATTTTGGGTGTTATTACAGAATTCCAGTAAGGCTGAAACGACACATGTATAAAAACATTTTAAGGGTGTTAATACAAAGGTATGAGTCATGACTAATGCTTTAGCTTTGAGTTCAGAAAAAAGCTTAATGTTTTTCTTTTTATGAAGTTTGTCTTTTCCCCACCATTTGTGAATTTTAGATTTACTATAGAAAGATAATTCTGATTATAATTGTATTCCAGTTATTATAACCTTTATACTCACTTAAGCTTAAAAAAAAAAGGTTTGAGGAGGGCTAATTAACTAAATTAGCAAATGGGACCAAGTATTATCCAAAGATCTACTTAAACTGATGCCTCAAATTTGCTAGAAGTATAAGAAAAATGAGATAACTTAAGCTTTTTTTTTTAAAGATTTCTTTTTTTAATTTTTTTTATTTGACAGAGATCACAAGTAGGCAGAGAGACAGGCAGAGAGAGAGAGGGGGAAGCAGGCTCCCCGCCGAGCAGAGAGCCCGATGCGGGGCTCGATCCCAGGACCCTGGGACCATGACCTGAGCCGAAAGCAGAGGCTTTAACCCACTGAGCCACCCAGGTGCCCCGAGATAACTTAAGCTTTAATAATGAAAGAACAATGATTTAGGATTTGGAAACTTCATATATTGAAAATTAAAATATAGAACCCCAAAAACTACCCTCAAAAATGCCCAAACTCTCAAATCAACAAATCGGGGCCATCTCTTGTCCATTTCTGGCTGCCAACATCGAATACTTTCTTAGGCCCAATCAAAGTGCGTCAAATTTTTTTTTTAAGATTTTATTTATTTATTGGACAGAGAGAGATCACAAGTAGGTAGAGAGGCAGGCAGGCAGAGAGAGAGGGAAGCAGGCTCCCTGCTGAGCAGAGATCCCGATGCGGGACTCGATCCCAGGACCCTGAGATCATGACCTGAGCCGAAGGCAGCGGCTTAACCCACTGAGCCACCCAGGCGCCCCAAAGTGCATCAGATTTTTTAAAAAATGTATTTCTATCTCTCCTATCTCTGGTCACATGTAAAGTCACCTCGCTCCAAAAGTTCACTTCATTGTATTTGTATCCATTATGTGAACTTGATCTTGCTTGGCCCTGGGTCCTCAGAATTTGTGCGGGCTATTTGCAGCAATGTGGATGGTGCCTGCTTAAGTTTCTCTCTCTCCCTCTCCTCTGCCCCTCCGCCCGCTCCTGCACGCTCTCTCTCTAAAATAAAATAGATTAATAAACTTTTTGAATAATTAGATAAATGCAATAAAGAGACATTTGCAGCAGCTCTACTCATAATCGCCCCAAACAAGAAACGACCCGAGATCGTGTTTCAGTGAGCAAGCTGGTAAACAATTAGGGATATACCTATGCAATAGAACGTTACTCAATATGAAAAGGGGCAAATTATTCAGACACCCAAGAACGTGCATGGACGAGCTTGTGGTCTACTCGTGTGGGGAGAGCTACTAGGAAGGAAGGGTCAACATCGAAAAGGGGCAGAAAAGGAGAGCACGATTTTGCTAATTCAAAACCACGTGTAAAGGATGGTCAGTTCGAACTCCTTTGAGTAGAAAGCAAGCAAACACACCAGTAAGGAGAAAATGGCAATTTCCAGGCAATCACTGGACCCATTTAGCAATTTCTTTTCCTCTGCCTCCCTGAACTAGCTCTTAGTTTACATAATAAAACCACTCAGTTTTCTTTTTTTCATGGGTAAGCATTATTATATTTTGGCATTTAAATCTAAATTCACAGATGTTCTTAAACAACCCTGCTTCCTTTTTTTCCAAGGAAGAAACCCTACCTTTATTGTTCTGGAAATTGGGAAACTTTTTCATTTGTTTTTAGGGATGACGTCAGTTTTCATAGAAAAAGGACACCATCCTATCACCATTTAGGGTCCCGTTTGTATTAGTTATCTTTTTTTTTTTTTAAGATTTTATTTATTTATTTGACAGACAGAGATCACAAGTAGGCAGAGAGGCAGGCCGGGGGGGGGGGGAGCAGGCTCCCCGCTGAGCAGAGAGCCCGACGCGGGGTTCGATCCCAGGACCCCAGGATCATGTCCTGAGCCGAAGGCAGAGGCCTTAAGCTCCCCTGTATTAGTTATCTCCTGTTGCATAACAAACATCCTTAAAATTTAGGGACTTCCAGCCATGAAATGTATGGTTTCTCAAGTTTCTCCTGGCCACCCCGGGTTCAGACGGCTGGCCAAACAGCTGAGATGGGAATCTAAGGTGGTTTCATTCCCATGTCTGGGGCCTCTGTACAGCAGTCAGCTCACCTTGGCTCTCCACCGGGACTCCGAGTGTTCTGAGAGATTGACGAGAGAATTTACAATATCCCTTAAGGCCTAGTCTTATAGGCTGCCCTGTGTCATTTCTGCTGCACTCTGTTGGCCAAAGCATGTTACCGTCACTGATCCAGCCTGGGATTGGAGAAATGAATCTTACTGTTTGATTTAAGGAGGAACAGCAAAGTCCCATTGCAAAGTGGAAAGGGCACACGGACACTATGCATCGGGGACCACGACACTAACAATGTACCACTCTACTGTTAATGATGTTTAAAGCTTATATAAATATTAATTAAATTAGCTCTTAGATCTGAAACTGAATGAAGTTAAGCTAAAGATATATTTTGGATTAGAAGCTCAAGTTCACTCCAGCCTTGATGTAGTTAATTCTTATTTGAAAGCCATCAGAACCACTTGCGGATGATTCAGAGAAATCTGACCCTGTGGTTTTTATGAGGATTTTAACCATCAACTAACAGAAGAGTAACATGGAACCCATTAGCTATTTTAAAACGCGCTATTATTACCTAATCGTGTGTCAACTCCCCTAGGTGTCCTAATGTCTAAACATTTCACAATGTTGTAGAATTATGAAAGGATCCAATTCCCAAAAGGATGAGAGCACAGAAATATCCACCAGAGCCGGAACGCCGGGAGGTCTCTGGAGCAAAGGCACAGAGGAAAAACCAGGATAATCCTTGTGCGTGCGGTTCAGACTTAGCCTTCTGTCACCACAGGCTGCCAAACCTGTCGCCTTCCCGGCAATAAGGAGTGATGCTCACATGGGGACCAGAGCCACGGCAACACCTGGGCTAATTCCAGGAGTTCCCTGGGGGGAAAAAGTATCATGCACAAATATCAAGGTCAGGAAACTGCCCAGACACCTGTCCCAATTACTCAGCCCCACCAAATTCCTCATGCTCTTTCCCACTTGAAAGCCTCCGTGCTGGCCGTCCTTGACGCCCCAGGGTAAGTAAAGAAGAGGAGAATAAATCAAAGCCAGGGAGTTGGCATCCTCGAAGCCTTCTGGCTTGCCCCTGTGTTGCTCCCAGCCTGGATTTTCAACCTCCATCCTGCCTTAGGGATTGATTTTTCCTCCGACACCTTGAGTCAAGGGCGCTTTTGCAATCCCCAGGCCGTGCCAGGCTGTGCCTGAGCCTTCTTGCTAGGGGAGAAATGACACCAGCTCCTGCAGACACAGATCCTGCAGAGAACACTGGGCAGCTGGAGTGTTCCAGATTCTTCCAGAAGATCAGGGAAGTAGGGGGAAGAAGCCCCAAAACAGAGAAACAAGGAAACGAGGAGGAAATAATGTGACTCTGTAGATAAGAATTTCTTTTTCACGCTTCTGCTGACCCTGGGGTGGGCCTTACATGCCCGTGAGGAGGAACCTGGAGGGGTTTGTAGCATGGGCCTGGGCCTGGCACTGGGTGGTGTGTGCCACGAGCGGGGGCCATTATACAATGGGCACTCACACGCGCACCTGAGGGAGACAGATAGCGAAGGCTTTGTCCCAAACCAAGAAAATCCGCAAGCCTCTCTCAAAATTCTGAGTTTCCACATGAAGCTGTCTTCCTGTGGGAACTCGACTGGGGGAAACAAGTGGTTAAAGCATTTAGCAGCTGTGTGTGCCCAGGGGCTGTAATGTCAGCCATTCTTTCTAGAAAAACTCAAGTGTTTATGACTCAGGCAGCTCTGCCTCTCCCCCACACCTCCCACCTTCATGCAGTCTTGGGGATGTCCTTCATTGGCCCCTTCCTCCCTATCCCCTCCTCACTCCCAGGTCATCCTGGTCTCTCTCTCCCCATGGCAGCCTCTGCCCAGATCCCCACCCTCAGGATTCCCTCCCTCCCCTCCTCCAAGGGCATGGTTTCAGAACACAGGCTGACCACCCTGCCCAGCCCCAAGTCCTGGGACAGATCCCAAAACCTAAAGGTTCAAGGTCAAACTCTTTAGCGTGGCATTGATGTCAGGCTTCAGTTTACTCCCATGGACCCCTCCCCCCCGCCTTGACTCCTATCCTCCTTTCTCCAGGACCAAGGGCATCGGGCACGGTCACACTGCTGGGCTTTAATCCATGCTGTTCTCTTCCCCCTGCTGCAAACTCTCTTGGAGGTGGAGGCAACTATTTTTTCAGCTGTAAGGCTGCGCTCTTCCCCACGACCTCAGCAGAACCCCCGCCCTAACCGCTCACTGCTGGCCGTGCCTGTGGGATCTCTGCTTGCCATGTGTTTCAGTCCCTGTGATGGGTGACAGCTGGGAGCTGGGATGTCTGTCTCCCTTCTGTCCAGGAGGAGGATGTGGTCACTGGATCCCGCCCTCCCTGAGCTCTGTCTCATTCCACACCATACAGTGAACTATTCCTCTCATAGGTCTCCATGCAGAGGGCTTTCTGAGGAGAAGGTTCTCTGTCAACATGTGGGAGGTGATTTGCCCATCCCTGTTGTAGATCTATTCAACCGTATTTTGAACTGGCCCCACCTTCCTCTTCCCCAAAAAGCTAAAATTAAGTCTCTGATAGTTCTTTGAAATGGTAATGTTACCATAGAACCCACCAATCCCACTCCCAGGTATAGAGCCGAGGGAACTGAAGACCTATGTCCACACCAAAACCGAGACATCAATGTTCGCTGCAGCATTATTCGTAACAGCAAAAAGTGGAAACAACCCAAATGCCCATCAACTAACGAATGGAGGGTTAAACTGTGCTCCATCCACTCAGCGGACTATGACCGGCTGGAGGAAGGAATCAAAGTGCCGGCACGTATTCCAGTATGGATAAACCTTGAAAGCACTGTACTAAGTGGAAGACACCAGACACAGAGACCACAGGTCCCGTGATTTCACTTACAGGGAATGTCCAAAGAGTCAGATCTAGTTGACTCTAATCTTTCCATAGAAGATGGATGGAGAGACTAGAGTTTGGGGACGTCTGGGTGGCTCAGTCGGTGAAGCATTTGCCTTCAGCTCAGGTCATGATCCTGGGGTCCTGGGATCCGGCCCCCCAGTACTGGCTCAGCCTGCCGCTCCCCCTGCTTGTGCTCGCTCGCACCACCCAAGGGCTGGTGGGTGAGGAGAGGCGGAGTGACTGCTGGTGGGTGCAGGTTTCTGATTAGGAGAGGAAAACGTTCTGGAGCGGGTCGCGGGGGTGACTGCTCAACTCAGGGACTCTCAAGGCTGACTTGCACGTCTGGAGGGGATGAATGGTACATGGGAGTTACACCGCACATAAAGAGCTCAAATGGAGAGGAAAAGACCTGTCAAGGGATATTCCAGTCCTTGGAGGCCCAGATACCGTATGTCACATCTGTTCTACGTGCAAGGAAAAAATCGCTTTCCAAAGATCTTCTGGCTCTTGGCCTGCGTTAACTTCTCTTCAGGCCCCCGTTCTCCCTTTTCTTCCCCCCTCCGGAGGGGCGGGGTGGGTTGTTAGAGCGGCAGAGGGTGGGTGAGAAGCCGCTACTGCAGGTGCAGGAGGAAGCCCCCCCCCCCGCACCTGCCCTCCAGGCCCCTCTGCAGGTGCGCACACGCGCCAGGACGCTCCCAGGCCAAGGTCGCGTAGACGCGCCTGCCCAGCCCCCAGGGGCTGCGCTCTGGGAAAAGGGTGACGCTGGACTCTAACGGAGCTGTTCGGCTTCAGGTGCACCCAGCCTCCCTGAGAGACCCCGACCCAACCTTAACCAAACTCCGGGAGGGGCGGCGGGGGCTTTTCAGGGGGCTTGGGGAGCGGCCACCCGCCGCTCAGCCATCAGGCGCAAGGATCACCTCCCTTCTGGTTCCTGCCAACCTCAGGCCGCGGGGGGCGGGGGGGAGCAGCGGGCGCCGCCCCGACCGAGAGGGCTGGTGTCCTTTGGTGTCCTTGGGTAGGTGCGATGCCTCCCAAGGGCCGCC
>ML093164.1:46725-83671 GCA_003697995.1 Taxidea taxus jeffersonii
AGAATTACATTTAAACAGTCGTAACAGAAATCATTACATGGGAGCTCCAACTGAGGTTGTGATTCTTTCCCGGTAAACCTAGAAAATGTTTTTGAATTCAGTGGCAAGTTCTTCAGGAACAGGAAGTAAGTCTTTGATCTGCCTGATCTGCCTGACCTGCTTATCTCCAGGATCTAACAAAGCAGATTCTACAGAAAAACCACTCCATAAATGTTTGATGGTAACGGAGACACACAAGACGACAGAAGAAACTCAACCCGGGAACTGAATGTTTTCCATAAATGCAGGAGGGTGAGGTGCTAGCCGATCCCTGAGGATTCCTCTGGGTTCCGTAGGGCTAGGATAAAATCTCTAAGGGAGAGCCTCAGTTTAGGGCAGTGACACAATTTCAGGGTAGAAGCCAATCAGATTAAAACGTATGTTTCAAGGGACATCCCAGAGAGAGACTCTTTTGGGGCCCGGGGAGCTGCCCCGGAATGCTGGGCAGAGGGGGTGTGGCAGAGGGACTTGAAACTGGGCACAGGCTGCAACCAGCAGGTCAGTGTTGAAGCAGACCCTGGTGCTGGAGCTTGAATGTTCCCTAACCACCGTGTCAGTTTCTTGCACCTGCCGCAGCAAATCACCACAAACGCAATAGCTTAAGAGGACATTATTTCACATCACAGTTCTGGGAGCCAAAAGGCTGAAATTGAGGTGTTGGGAGGGTCATGTTTCCTGCAGAGGCTCTGAGGAGAACCCGTTTCTCGACTCTTCCAGTTTCTGGTGGTTCCCGACGTTCCTGGCTGCAACTGCACTGTTCCGACCTCTGTCTCCATCTTCACTGGCCTCCTCTCGGTGTCTCAAAGATCTCTCTACCTTGCTCTTTTTTTCTCTCTTTTCTTCTTTAAGATTCCATTCATTTATTTGAGGGGGGGGGAGGGGGAGGGGCAGGGGGAGGGGCAGAGGGAGAAGCAGGCTCCCGGCTGAGCGGGGAGCCCAAAGCCATATGGGGCTTGATCCTGGGACTTAACTTACTGAGACACCCAGGTGCCCCTCTCTGCCCCACTCTTTTTTAAAAAATTATTTTTATTAACATAGAAAAGGTCTATGAATCATCAGGCTTACACGTTTCACAGCACTCACCATAGCACATACCCTCCCCCATGCCCATCACCCAGCCACCCTGTCCCTCCCCCCCACCCCCCAGCAGCCCTCAGTTTGTTTTGTGAGATTAAGAGTCTCTTAGGGTTTGTCTCCCTCATGATCCTATCTTGTTTCATTTTTTCCTCCCTATCCCCCAAGCCCCCTCTCCTGCCTCTCAAATTCCTCATATCAGGGAGATCATATGATAATTGTCTTTCTCTGGTTGACTTATTTCGCTCAGCATAATACCCTCTAGTTCCATCCACGTCGTCGCAAATGGCAAGATTTCATTTCTTTTGATGGCTGCATAGTATTCCATTGTATGTATATACCACAGCTTCTTTATCCAATCATCTGTTGATGGACATCTAGTTTTTTTCCATAGTTTGGCTATTGTGGACATTGCTGCTATAAACATTGGAGGGCATTTGCCCCTTTGGATCACTGCATTTGTATCTTTAGGGTAAATACCCAGTAGTGTGATTGCGGGGTCGTAGGTAGCTCTATTTCCAACTTTTTAAGGAACCTCCATGCTGTTTTCCAGAGTTCTCTGCCCCACTCTTATAAAGACACCTGTCATTGAATTTTTGGTCCACCTTCTCATTTCAAGAGCCTTGACTTAATCACCCTGCAAAGACTGTTTTTCCAAATAAGGTAACATCCACAGGGGCTGGGGATTAGGGCACAGACATATCTTTTAGCCTTCTATCCCACATCCCAAAGGTCAGAACATGACGTTCATAGTTCACTCCTGAAAATACTTGTGGACTGCCACAGAGCTCCTGTGATACTCCGGAACTGACTCTTGGGTTTACACCAGGCAACCCAGCATCCAGAGATGGGATGGGTTTATTATCAGCCTGGGGTGTCTGTCTTTCAAGGAATTCCTGAGCTATGGGATCCTCTGGATGTGGAAGATTCCGTGGCCAGTTTAGGTGCTTTTATACTCTTAAGGATGGACCTCTTGACTCATTTATCCTTTGGTTCCCATGGATGGGCCAACATTTTGTGGAGTGCATCCTTGGACATTCCAGCTGCGTGAGATGGCCTTTTAGGGAAGGGTTCAGTGGCCAGATACTTGTGGACACCACTAGTGACATTCCCATTTTGCAAATCCTCAGCACATTTTAATAGACTAAAGGCACCCAGAAATCTTACAGCAGAGAAGACTAGTATTTCCTAACTTTCTTGGAACCCTTGACAGCTCATACCTTGCTCTGGAAGGGAGACCTAGTAAAGAGGAAATGTATGGGTATGTGTTTGGCCTGTGTGCCCTCTGGGTTGGCAGCATGAGCGAATGCCAGATTATTCTTCATTTCTCACCCTCTTTGCCACCCCAGAGCTGGTGCCAGCTGCTGACTCTAATGGGCTCTGGTCCCATTAGGTACCTGCTCACCGGCTGACATTTCACTTTGTCCCAGGATTCCGCTGTGTTTGCCCAGGACTTATTGATCCTGCTTTGATGTTGCAGCACAGAAGGCACAGTCCTTGGTTGTGCTGAGTCCTTCTGGCCCTTCCCACATCCTGCCCTTTCACCGCAGTTGGGGACCTTGCCTTGTTTGTGGGTGAACTTTTGCATACATGGCATTAAAAGGCCTCTTTTATCAGGCTTCATTGAGTAGTAAGGTCGGAAACGTGGCAGTTCAATCTGAATTTGTATGTGTCTCAGAAGGGGTGAAGGGGTTCCTAACTTCTCCTTTCCCTTCTTTGGTCTCTCTGGGAGGAACTCTCAAGGCCTGGCCTATATCACATGGAGAAGCACTCAGGGCCCAGTCAGTCAGGAAGACCAGCAGGAGTCAACTGTAGACTGACTGACTTCCTTCCTTCCTTCCTTTCAAGATTTTATTTATTTGGGAGAATGAGAGAGAGCGCGATCATGAGCAAGGGGAGAGGTAGAGGGAGAAGCAGACTCCCTGCTGAGCAGAGAGTCCCATGTGGGACTTGATCCCAGGACCCAAGGATCATGACCTGAGCCAAAGGCAGATGTTTAACCAACTGAGCCATCCAGGCACCCTTTCCTTTTATTTCCTTCCTTCTTCCCTTCCTTCCTTTATTCTACCCTCCCTCCCTCCTTCCTTACCTTCCGCTTTCTTTCTTTCTTTCTTTCTTTCTTTCTTTCTTTCTTTCTACAGTTAGGAGATTGATACAAATTAGGACAAGGTTTTATTTCACTTGAAAAATTAAGGGAGAATTTCATAATAAAGAGTGCAGAAGATCTTGTCAAATATACTTGTTATTAGGAATATGAATAAGGATGTTTTGAATGATAACATGCAATTTCAAATATAAGAATAATTTTATTTATTTATTTTTTTAAAAGATTTTACTTATTTATTTGACAGATCACAGGTAGGCAGAGAAGCAGGCAGAGAGAGAGGAGGAAGCAGGCTCCCTGCTGAGCAGAGAGCCCGATGCCGGGCTCCGATCCCTGGACTTTGGGATCATAACCTGAGCTGAAGGCAAAGGCTTTAACCCACTGAGCCACCCAGGCGCCCCTAAGAATAATTTTAAAATCTAGCTGTTCTCCTTAACAAGGAAGGTATGAATAAAAGGATATGAAGGACCGTGGCTTTTTCAATCTGTTATCCAACAGATTATTAATAAAGGTGAGCTTTGGTAGCCATCACTTTAACTGAGTGATCGAACTCAGTCGCATTAGTAGTGGCTCAACCTGACTTTTTGGCCTCCCTGTGTGCTGTACTAAGACATGACACCACCTATGAGATATTCTTTCTAAAGAAATGTTTACTATGGTGAGTGCTGTGAAATATGTAAGGCTGATGATTCACCTGTACCCCTGGGGTTAATAATACATTATATGTTAATAAAAATAATTTTAAAAATATTTAACCCTAGTCAAATCAAGCCTCTAGGCCACCTTCCAGTTTACAGGAAACAGAGGGGTTAAAGTACCCAGTTAAATGACAACAGGAAAAAGCAACCAGACAAATCTAGAATGAGAGATATTGTATAAACAGCTGTCCTGTGATCTGCTAAAAGACATGTCATCAGAAAACAAAAGGTACAGGGACTGTTTTATTTTCATTTTTCCTTATTTTGTCTTATTTTTATTTTTTAATTTTATTGTTTTTTTAGAGAGAGCATGAGCATGTTTGGGTGGGGGGTGGCAAAGGGAGAGGGAGAATCTCAAGGAGACTCCATGTCCAGCAGGGAGCCTGATGTTGGGCTCAGTCCCATGACCCGAGATCACGAACTGAGCTAAAATCAAGAGCTGGACGCCTAACCGATTGAGTCACCTAGGCGCCCCCTTGGGACTGCTTTAGAATAAGGGTGGCGACCATATAGACTTACTCCAGTGGCGATGGATGAAGCTAGATTGGGAGGATCCTTGTGTTACAATGTTCTTTTCCAGGGGCGCTTGGGTGGCTCAGTCCTTTAAAGGTCTGCTTTTGGCTCAGGTTTTGACCTCAGGGTCCTGGGGTCAAACCCAGCATGGGGCTCCCTGCTCAGCAGGAAGCCGGCTTCTCCTTCTCCTTCTGCCCCTCCCCCACCCTCCTGTTCTAGCTCTCTCTCAAATAAGTAAAATCTTTTTTTTTTAAGATTTTATTTATTTATTTGACAGACAGCGATCACAAGTAGGCAGAGAGGCAGGCAGAGAGAGAGAGGGAAGCAGGCTCCCTGCTGAGCAGAAAGCCTGGTGCGGGGCTCAATCCCAGGACCCTGAGATCATGACATGAGCTGAAGGCAGAGGCTCTAACCCACTGAGCCACCCAGGTGCCCCTGAATAAGTAAAATCTTAAAAAAAAAATTTTTTTTTCCCCAAACAAAACCGTAAAAGGCCCTCTTGGGACAATTACAGAAACTTGAGATTCTAGATATTATTATGGGGTGCTAATGATTTTAAAGCAGATTATTCTACCTCCTGGAGATACACCTTAACCTGCTCAGGGGCAGGATTGTTCAGACACATACTTCCAAATGATATAGTTAAAATACATGTGGCTACATGTTAATAATCGCTGAATCTAGGTTGAGGACGGATAGCTGTGCATTGTACCGTTTCTTTACGTTTTCAGTATGTCTGAAAATGTTCAGAATAGAATCTGGGGGAAAAAAGGAACTGTGATCTTGAAGGCCTTTGTCTCAGCAAAATTTTGCCTTAAATTGTAAAGGATTTTTATTTGAATTTCATACCCAGGTATGTCAATAATACAAAACTCCTGGGACTCTATTTGATGGTTTAATTTCACTCATTGTACATCCTTGTTGAGAACATCTGCATGAAATACTGAAACTGAACTTATTACAACCAAGAAGTGCAGCTGTAAAAGAACAGACCCACTAAGGTAATGTATGAGCGTTATTCAAGGTGAGCTATGATATGAATTTGTCTCTTCCTAAGAAAGGCCTTCATATACCTATTGTCATTCCAGCCTCAGAAAGTATCTCCTGAAAAAGTATACTTCATTTATTCAGCCAATGTTTACTGACATACTACTACACATCAAGGCTTATGTTGGCCTCGAGGATACATCGGTGAATGAAAAGTGACCAGCGAAGGACCACAGGCCACAGACCTCCGCAGGCACCAGGACAGGAGCAGTCTCATTCATGCTAAAGTGCAGAGTTCTCTCAAGATTTTGCTTGCATACTCCCTCAAAAATTCGAGCCCCACATCGGGCACTCTGCTCAGCAAGGAGCCTGCTTCCTCCTCTCTCTGCGTGCCTCTCTGCCTACTTGTGATCTCTGTCAAATAAATAAAAGAAAAAAAATCTTTAAAAATTTTTAAAAAAATTATGTATACCTTTATTTCTTCATCAATGAAAATGTTCAGTTTTTGTTTAAATGGTGCCAAAAGATGTCATTATGTTACAGGATTACCATTTTAAAATAAAATTGTTTTGCCACCTTTTAAAAAATATCCTAAGTGTAGCTTCCTTATCATCTGTGTCTAGGAATTTCCATATCTGGAGTTTTTGTACGGTGGTTTTGCTGTTGAGTTCTTGCTCAAAGCATCTTGTGACATATATACACACACATATAAACACACACACATACATTTGGTTATGTTTATTGTGTGTAGCTCATGGTCCTTGTAAACTTATTCGGGGAGGTTCTTTGAGGGTGTTATGGACTGACCTGTGTCCTCCTAAAATTAATTTTTTTAAGATTTTATTTATTTGACAGAGATCACAAGTAGGCAGAGAGACGGGCAGAGAGAGAGGGAGAAGCAGGCTCCCCCGCTGAGCAGAGAGCCCGATGGGGGACTCGATCCCAGGACCCTGAGATCATGACCTGAGCTGAAGGCAGAGGCTTTAACCCACTGAGCCACCCAGGCACCCCCCCTGAGAATATTTTTATATAATGTTGGTGTTCTCGTTTGAAAACGGTGATTCTAATATAATGAGCATCTTTTTTTTTTTTTTAAGATTTTATTTATTTATTTGACAGAGATTATAGGTAGGCAGAGAGGCAGGCAGAGAGAGAGGAAGGGAAGCAGGCTCCCTGCTGAGCAGAGAGCCCGATGGGGGACTCGATCCCAGGACCCTGGGATCATGACCTGAGCCGAAGGCAGAGGCTTTAACCCACTGAGCCACCCAGGCGTCCCGCATCTACTATTTTTTTAAAATATTTTTATCTATTTATTTGACAGACAGAGATCACAAGTAGGCAGAGGCAGGCCGAGAGAGAGGAGGAAGCAGGCTCCCCGCCGAGCAGAGAGCCCTATGTGGGGCTCGATCCCAGGATCCTGGGATCATGACCTGAGCCGAAGGCAGAGGCTTTAACCCACTGAGCCACCCAGGCGCCCCTGTAAGGAGCATCTATTATTTTGTCCTCTCCTTTCTCAGGGAAAATGTTCCTTTCTCCACCTCAGTAATGTAGTTCAATGACAATGTCCGTGTTCTCACAGATCTTAGCTCTTTGGCACAATCATTTGGTTCAGGGATGGGCACCTACCTGGACCAATTACCTGTCCTTCCCTGGGACAAGTTCAAACACTTGGCACTAGAGATCATCACCCCCTGTCCACCAGAAGGTGAGGCTGAAGATACAACCTTGAAAGCTACCAGTGGCCTTTTCTCCAGCCATGTGGAGGAAGCTGGCCTGACAGCATGAAACTCACATGCAGAGAGAAGCAGAATTTAGGGGTGGAGGCAGAGAGAGGGACTCTGGTTCTAGTAGTCCTTCAGCCCCCCTGGACCACTACCCCATTACAATTTGTTCAGATCAACAGTGCATTCCTCCAACACTGCCTGCAAGTTTAACTGGGTTCCTATGTGACTGATTTATGTATCCTAAAAGGCTGTTGAGAGGACCAGTGCTTGGCACACAGCAGGACTCAACAAATGTTGCTTCCTTACTCTTATATTTAACTTCCAAATGCTTAACGAAAAAACGTTGGGGCAATTCTTAATTCTACAAGTAATGTTTTTGAGCATCACTAAGACACGGATGAGAGGGAGCCCTCTACCCTACCACATACACACATTTCCCTCCAGTCCTACCTCAGCTACGCTGTCCTGAGGTTCAAATACCTGCCCTGAAATATTACCAGTACTTCCTTTGGCAAAGCTCAGCCTATATCACAGACTCCCTCCGCCCTGTGCATACAACATGAGACTGAGTTTGGTGGTCCTCAACCGTGCCCTGGTCTGACCTCAGGGAGAAGTGTTCCACTACAGGCCTTACAGGGGTGTGAGCTCACGTTGGGGTGGGAGGGATGCGGGTTGGGGAATGAGCCTCCTTCAAATTCAATTTCTGGGGAGACAGTATCAACATTTTTAAGTAAAAGCTAAAATGGGTTCAATTCTTAAGTTCCACCCTTGGAATCAGTGGGTCTCCATTATCGTGGCAAGAAGAATTTGCCCTCCTATGTTGGGTAACGAGTGAGATCAGTCAAATCAGTGACATTAGTTTTCAAGGGCTGCTCTGTTTTTGGACTCCGTGTCATTATTTGTATTCTAAATCTCATTCTGGTTTAGGAGGCTTGGAGGAGGGATCTTTCTAACTCCTTTAGTCACACAGATGGAAAAGAGACTGCCAGCATTCTGGAACCTATTTCTGCAAATCATCTGCATATTGTTTAAAATACCTGGGGGCGGAGTTTAGATACATCTTTGCTTCTATTCGGGCGATTCTACGGCGGTGGCCTTTCTAGACCGTATTTTCTAAGCAGATTTCATCTAAAGAAAAAGTCGAGCCACGGTGAGGAAACATGGACTACTGGCGGAGGCGGGGGTCAGCCTCTCCTAAGGCCGAAGCAGGTCAGCTCTGGCCAGGTGGGCGTCCATAATTCAATACGCCAAACCCCGTTTGCCTCTGAACCGACCGCAGTTAGAGGAGGGTGTTTCAGTCGTCGGCCCAAGTGGTTTGCTGAAGTCCTTCCAACCAAATGCGGAAGTCTCCCGGGGAGGCATTTTGGCGAGGTTAATGCGCGTCTTCTTACATTTCAGGGCTTTTTCGATACTTCCTCGAAACGTGCACCAGAACTACCGGGTGCCAAACAAAAATGCATATTCAAGGGCCCACTCCAGGACGCGGGACTAGCGTCTCGCGGCGGGGACAGGGGGCACAGAGCCCGTATTTTCGCCCAGAAAATCCCTAAGCCTCCCAGGGACCGGCCTCCGTCGTACACAGCGACCGGGGCCCTTTGCCGCGCTCGCCGCCAGCTCACGCTGCTCTTCACCGCCCCCCACTCCCCCCCGTTGTCGCGGTCCTCGGCGCCACCAGAGCTCGGCTCCTCTTCAGGTTTCCGCCCCGCCGTCCACAACGACACCGAGGTGGCCCGGAGCCCGGGGGCTCGCAGCCCCACCCGCGCTCAAGGAGCTCGGCCCGCCCCGCCCGTGCGCTCGCGCCCGCCCCCCAGCGCCGGAAGTGACGGCACGCGTCGTTGGGGCGCTCCCGCCCCTTCCGCCCGGCGCCCCGCCCAGGCCTGTCGGCTCCGCTCTCCCCGCCCCTCCCCCTCCCCTCTCACGTCCGCTTTCTGTCAGCCTGTCTCCCTCTCCCTCTCCCCCTCTCTCCTTCCTTTGGCTTCCTCTCTCGCACCTGAGCACACGCACCTGCCCGGGCCCGGCTCCGCTCCCTCCTCCCTCCTCCCCCTCCCTCCCTCCCCGCCCCGGCCGGAAGGCTCCGGCCCCGGCCGCGGGAGCCTCGCGGCTGCGTCACCGCCGCCCCCCCAGACAAGATGGACACCGCGGAGGAAGGTAAGCGGCGCCGCCCGCGCCCTTGCACCGGCGCCTGGGTTCGGGCCAGGCCCGCGCCCCGGCCGCGGAGCTCGAGGCAGGCGGCGGCCCCCCCGCCCCCGGGCGGCGCGGCTGGGGGCTCCTCGCCTCGGGGCCCGGGGCGCGCGGTGACAGCGGCGGGGCCGGCGCCTGAGGCCGTTTGCCCGCCGCGCTGGGCGCGAGGGGCGGCGGGCCGCAGCGGGGAGCGAAAGGTGACCCCTCGGGGGGCGCCGTTTCCCGCGGGTGCGCTCGGAGGGCGGGGATCCGCCGGGGTCGGGGGCTTCGGGCCGTGGGGATCGGGGCCTGCCTGGCCTCCCCGCCTCCTCTGTCCCCCCCAGTCCCCGGGGGACACGCTGTGGTCGCTGCTCGAAGTATGGGGGCGTATTCCACGCCCTTCCCCCACCCGGTTTAGTCTTTCTTACTGTCGTTTCGCCTATTGCTGCCGTACAGGCCCTACCCCCTGACAACAAAACTTCTTTGTTGAATCTGAAACTTCGCGAAAAATGCCCGGCCAGGTGACGGCTGAGTGCAGTGAACTGAGCCCAATTTAAGAACCTTGCTCTCGGCGTCCCTGCTCCCAAATAATTTGTTTACTAAACGGGGAAGAGTAAGGTCCAACGAGGTTATTAGGAGGAGGGAGGTTGTTGAGAATTCTTTTGTTTTGGTAGTTTATTTTGCGTTGAGTCCCTGACACCAGTAAGCAGGGTTTTCTGTGCTTTGTTTTGTGAGTGCGTGGGTTTCGGAACTAGCTAACCCTCGTAAACCGAACACGTAGGTATAAACATCTGTTGAGTGTTTAAATGCATTTGCTTATCCACAGAAGGCAGGCTATTTTAAAGTGCTTTTATCTTTTTAGAATCTATCAAGTCATTTCGTGAGTCTGTAGAGGAAATTAGTAAATTACCCTGTTTCTTGCTGGTTTGGTTATCAGTGAAGGTACGTTTATGCCTTGGGTGTATTTATGTGGGGATATGTGTTTCAGTCTTAATGGATTTTGATTTGGGTGGTTTTAGATGAAAATCGTCGAATGCTGCCGTGGTGTGCAATAGTGAGTAATACAAGTTTGATACTGTCTAGATATGTAATGGATTGGTAGATCTCAATTTCTTGTTTTTTAAATAAGTCTGTCTTTAGTAAGAACTTCAGCTGTAATGGCATTTGTGTGTGACGGTGTACGGAGCACACTCACACGCGTTTACACTTGATCTTTCATAGCAGCCCCAGCCAGTGGGTAGGTGGTAATATCTTTTACAGATGTGGAAATTCAGGCTTAGTTATTTTAACAGCCTGTTCAAGTTTCACACCCTAGTAAGAGATTTGAACCTAGATATTCTGATTATAAACAGAGTTTTCCTCTCATTATGCTTCAGTTGTGTTTATTATACCCCGTGAGTGAAAGCTAGTCGCTGCAGGAGACTCCCTTGGTAAAAATAGTAAAGTGAAATGGCTGAGGGGTCAGGAATTACTTTGTTTTCGACAGATGGTCCTTGTGTGTAGATTTCTATCTGCACAGATTTCAGGTCGTTTTGGATTCGCATTTTAATGACTCAGTCTAGTAAGGCAAGTGTTTATTTATCACGATGTGTGCAGGCGTATTACATTAAATTCTATTCTTTGAGCCTGGGTACTCATAGTACTTGCATACACACTTATGGTGCTGTAGTTAGTGGAAACTCAGGAATTGCAGAATCTCAGAGTTTATATGGAGTCATGAAAAAAAGATTTTCAATGTACTTCTAATGCTTAAACCTTTTTTTCCCTGTAAAATTATAATCAGGGTAAGATACAAATGATTTTTCTTTATGGGCTTGAACCCCGTTTCCTATTGAAATAACTATGAGCATGTGTGTATGGCGTTTATTTTGGTAAACACTTTGTACACATCTTATTCAGTTCTCTCAGCATTTTATGGTAGGCAGTAGCCACTCTTTATGGAGAGGAGATGGCGGGTTGGTATTATTAGTGACTTGCCTAACTTACAGGGAACAAGGTCAGAGGTAAGATTCAGACTTGGGTCTGTCAGACCCTGTTGTTAAAATAGATAAAATAGGGGCGCCTGGGTGGCAGTGGGTTAAGGCCGCTGCCTTCGGCTCAGGTCGTGATCCTAGGTTCGTGGGATCGAGCCCCGCATCGGGCTCTCTGCTCTGCAGACAGCCTGCTTCTTCCTCTCTGCCTGCCTCTCTACCTACCTGTGATCTCTGTCTGTCAAATAAATAAATAAAAAATCTTTAAAAAAAAAATAGATGAAATAACTTATTTTTGTCGCTCCCTTTATAAGATGAATCATTTACAAATTTTGACAGAACCTTTTTTTGGCATTTGTTTTATGAAACTATTAGTCATGAAATGAAAGTGAATTTTAATACTTCTCATGCCCACTTTTGCTAAATTCCAAATCAGAAGACTTCTGAAATTTTCAAAATTAAATTTAAACTTAATTTGAAAAACCATTACAGAGGATTTCGTGATAAAGTGAAGAACAGTTTGGAAACAACTGCTCTGTTGGCTAAATTGGTTAGTACAGATTATTTCTTAAATTGAAAAAATGCAGTTGGGTTTTTTATGTGATTACAAAAGAAGTTTTTTTCTTTGTAGGAGACAGTAAAAATGGAAGAAAATTATAAAAATATGTAGAGAAAATTAAATTTAAAAATTGTTACCTCTTAAAAACACTGATAATGTTTACTTTCCTATTTTTTAAATACATTAATCTGAGCCAGCAGACTAAGAATGTTATTAAAATACCAACCATACAAGTAGAGTGTAACTCTTCCCACTCTTAAAAATAGCATCTTGCTTTTCTCTAGAGGACTATATATGATATTATAATGCTGAGTATGTTTTGTATTTATAGTAAACAGTATTGAAATCTGTTAAAAAATTATTTGCCTGGTGAAAATTTTGGCCCTTCATATTAAGTGTTTGCTAGATTTTAAAGGTCTCTAGAAGGTGTTTGGTGTGTTAAATTTTATTTTTGTAAAATCAACAGGTTTATAATCCATTTTCCTTACACAGGATACATGAATCATTCATATTGTGTGTATGTAGTTTGTATGGGTATAGTTTATATAAACAGCTGTCTTCAAATCTTTAAACTTCAGAGGATACCTTAGATATTCAGCTTCCTCATTTTATGGATTAGGAGTCTGATCCTGCAGTGCACTGAGATTTTTCAGCTTCAGGGGGAAAAAAACATGTCTTTTACTCAAGGATATTCTTTTTTTTTTTTTTTTTAACTGTATTGTGTCTGTGTTTTTTTTTTTTTTTAGATTTTTATTTCTTTATTTATTAGTTAGAGAGAGAGAGAGAGAGAGCGAGCACAGGCAGACCGAGAGGCAGGCAGAGGCAGAGGGAGTAGCAGGCTCCCTGCTGAGCAAGGAGCCTGATCTGGGACTCGATCCCAGGACGCTGGGATCATGACCTGAGCCGAAGGCAGCCGCTTAACCAACTGAGCCACCCAGGCGTCCCAGGATATTCATTTTTTAGAAGGAAAGCACCACACTGTTGGAATAGATATTAGAAGCAAGTGTTGGTGTATGAAACCCTCGTGAAAATATTAAATACATTTTGCATAGTAGAGTGTTCTCATTTCAGTCCAGTGATACAGACCTGACTTTTTAAAAAAATTTTGCTAAATCACTCCTTACTCTAGCAAAATGTAATACAAAATCTCATTAATAATTTTTTTATGGGGTACCAGAGACTTCTTTATGCTTTATGAGACGTCCTGGGGAGGTGTGGAGTTGAAGTGCGGTGCAGTTGGTCATGCTCTGTATTTACCATGGTGGAACCTGAGGTGACATAGATTCCGAAGAAATGCGTTAAAGGGATGGGAAGTTGTCAGAATCAGACAGCTAGTTATCATCTTTCTGGAACCACATGGTCTTTCATCTTTGCTTTCAGACATGTCTGCTTCATTCTTCTCACCACGGATCACCTTTCACTGCTTTGGCATGCTTTTGACCACCAAGCCCACAAGCACTGATTTGACAAATGCTTATTGAGCACCTGTTACTGGCCAGGCACTATTTTATGCTTTTGGGCTAGGCAGGGAACAGAATAGACAAAATCCCTTATTTCATTGAGTTTACATTCTTTTGGCTTGGTAGGGGAGGAAGGGAAGACAGAAAATGAATTATATGGCATAACTGGAAGGTTATAAATGCTGTGGAGAACAGTAAATCTGTAGGGACTAGGAGTGCCAGGATAGGAGGATGGCGCTGCAGTTTTATTTATTTACTTATTTATTAAAATTTATTTATTTGACAGAGAACACAAGTAGGCAGAGAGGCAGGCAGAGAAAGGGGGAAGCAGGCTCCCTGCTGAGCAGAGAGCCCGATGCGGGGCTTGAACCCAGGACCCTGGGATCATGACCTGAGCTGAAGGCAGAGGCTTCCACCCACTGAGCCACCCAGGCGCCCCGGCGCTGCAGTTTTAAATAAGACAGTAAAGGAAGGCCTCACGGAGAAGGAGCAAAGTAAGAGAGGGAGTTAGACATACTCTGTGTGCAGAGCATTCTAGGTAGAGGCAATAGCCAGTGCGAAATCTCTAAGATGGGAGTATGCTGGTAATGTTTAATAACCAGGAGACCAGTGTGAATGGAGTGAGTTAGTTGGGTGAAGAGTAAGTAAAATATGAGGACAGAGAGATCATGGGGTCAGGGGGAGTGTAGAAGGGGAGCAAGTATGTAAGACTTATCTTCACTTTTACTTTTCTGAGATAGGATTTTGAACAGAGGTGAGGCATTAATTGTCTTGCCATTCTGTTACTGGCTGTTTCCTTGCATATATCTCTTTCCTGACCAACTTAATCTTAAATCCAAATTTCTGGTAGCTAGAATCTGATTGGCCCATGTTGGGGCAGGTGCCTGCCCATGATCCAGGTAGCTGGGTGGTGGTGGGGAAGATTGTGGAAGTGGAAGAGTAAAAATCATGTCAAAAGGCACAAACTAACAGTTACCAGGCCTGGAGATAACAGTATACAGCATGGTAACTATAGTTAATACTATCTTATGTATTTGAAAGTTACTAAGAGAGTAGATCTTAAAAGTTCTTACCACAAGAAAAAATTACATGTGTGGTATATTTAACTAGACTCATTGTGGTGATCATTTCACAATATATACATATATTGAATCTGTGTCATACACTTGAAACTAATGTTATATGTCAGTTATATATCAATAAAAAGAAAATGAATAAAAGTCATGAACGGCTACCTCTGTTCTTGGTCAGGGTAGACATCCCAAAAGATATCTCTTCCACTCTTGAACTAAATACCTTCTAGGCTGGAATGCTATGAGTGATTAATGTGGGGCTTCCTGGGTATTATCTTCCAGACCAGGCTTATTTTTGTTGGGCTTTACCTCTCTCCTGTGCGGACATGAAGATCACTTATTTTTAGTGTAATACAGGTAAAATGGAAAGAGTTCTTAAAAAGAGAACAGGAAGTAAGACTGCAAGGGAAAACTTACTAATTCAGACTGTATTTTAGAATGCTTTTGCACTGGGCAAGGTAAGATATATTACAGGAGTTTAAGTTCAGGCAATGGAAATGGAAAGAATGAAAAAGAAACAACAGGTTAGAATTAATAGAATATAGTGATCGATGAGATGATAAAGGGAGGAGGATTTGAAAATGATTTCTGCTGCAGTTTCAGTAGCTCTGAATGGGAAGAGAAATTCAGTTTTGGATATTGTATTTGTAATGGGTGCCATAACAAAGTAGCACAGACTGGGTGGCTTCCACAATAGAAAGTTACTTTCTCACAGTTCTTGAGGCCAGAAGTTTGAGAACAAGATGTCTGCAGGGCTGGTTTCTTCTGAGGCTTCTCTCCTGGGGTTGCAGATTTTTGTCTTCCTGTGCCTCTATATGATTTTCTCTCTTTGCACGTCTGTGTCCTAATCTTTTTATACAAAGGCACCTCATGTTGAATTAGGGCCCACCCTAATGACCTTATCTTTAACTTAATTATGTCTTTAAAGATCTTGTCTACAAATACAGTCATTCTGAGGTTCTTGGGATTAAGACATCAATATATGAGTTTTGGTGGGGCGTCTGGGTGGCTTAGTCAGTTAAGGGTCTGCCTCTGGCTCAGGTCATGATCCCAGGGTCTCAGGGATCCTGGGATTGAGCCTGGGGTCGTTGGGCTCCCTGCTTAGCTGTGTGTCTGCTTCTGCCTCTCCCTTTGCTCCTTCCCCCAACTTAAGCTTGAGTGCTTTCTTTGTGTAATAAATTAAAAAAAGACCATACATATACACACACGTATACATAGGTATATATGTGAATTTTGGTGGAGCTGGCGGAAACAACACAATTCAGTGCATAAGAGACATGGTGAGTTCTTGAAGGCTTGGAAGACATTGAAATGTTTTCTGTGTGCTCATTTCTTGTAACAACTTCATTATAATCTTAATTTTCTTTCTCTCTTCCTTGCCCTCACTTGAGTATTTTTTATTTTTTTAAAGATTTTATTTTTATTTATTTGACAGACAGATCACAAGTAGGCAGAGAGGCAGGCAGAGAGAGAGGGGCTGAGCAGAGACCCTGATGCAGGACTCGATTCCAGGACCTTGAGATCATGACCTGAGCTGAAGGCAGAGGTTTCAACCCACTGAGCTACCCAGGCGCCCCACTTGAGTATTTTTTAATGATAGGTTAGTAAGGTATAATTTATATGCAATCACATTTAGCATTTTCACTGTAAAGTTCTATTATAGCACTTTTGAGATAAAAGATTTGGAGATTCTGGGACACCTGGGTGGCTCAGTTGGTTAAGCAGCTGCCTTCGGCTTGGGTCATGATCCCAGTGTTCTGGGATCGCGTTCCAGATCGGGCTCCTTGCTCAGCAGGGAGCCTGCTTCTCCCTCTGCCTCTGCCTGCCACTCTGCCTGTGCTCGCTCGCTCGCTCTCTCTCTGACAAATAAATAAATAAATCTTTAAAAAAAAAAAAGATTTGGAGATTCCTTGTTTTTTTTTTTTCTTCTTCTCCATTTATCAAATATTGAATACTTGCTCTGTACTTAGGCCCTGTGTCAACTGTGTTTCTTGCGTGAATTTCGTTTCCCCTATTCCTAGCCATTTCAAAGTTCCTTAGAGGCATTTTTTTTTTTTTTTAAGATTTTATTTACTCATTTCACAGACAGAGATCACAAGTAGGCAGAAAGAGAGGAGGAAGCAGACTCCCCGCCGAGCAGAGAGCCCCATGCATGGCTCAACCCCAGGACCCCGGGGCCACGACCTGAGCTGAAGGCAGAGGCTTTAACCCAATGAGTCACCCAGATACCCCCTTAGAGGCACTTCTATTAAATGGACCAGTTTGAAGACCATTGCTCTTGGGATTCCTTTATACTTTTAAATACTCAAGACCCATAGGACTTTTGTTTATGTGGAGGATATCTTTTTAGTATATTAGAAATGAAAACAGAACTTTTAAAAATTTATTTTATTTATTTATTATTTTAAAAAATATTTTGTTTATTTATTTGACACAGAGAGAGAGATCACAAGCAGGCAGAGAGAGAGAGAGAGGGAAGTAGGCTCCCTGCTGAGCAGAACCCCCCCCCCCCCCCAATGCAGGGCTCTATCCCAGGACCCTGAGATCAGGACCTGAGCTGAAGGCAGAGGCTTAACCCACTGAGCCACCCAGGCGCCCTAGAACTTTTTTTTTTTTTTTAAGATTTCATTTATTTATTCATGAGAGAAAGAGAGAGAGAGAGGCAGAGGGAGAAGCAGACTCCCTGCAGAACAGGGAGCATGATGCAAGACTTGATGCCAGGACCCTGGGATCGTGACCTGAGCTGAAGGCAGACGATTAACCAACTGAGCCACCCAGGCGCCCGAAAAGAACTTTAAATGCAATACATGTTAAGAAAAATAATTTTATGATAAACGTATTTTCCAAGATGAAAACTTCAAGGAGAAAGGTAGCATTGTTTCAGTTTTTTGCAAATCTTTATGTTTGACTTGTTAGAAGACAGTTGGATTCCCCTTTCTGCCCCTGCAGTTACTCTTGCGATATGTTTTGGTTAAAGTGTATGAAGAAGAATGGGCTTCACACAGATAATTTGAAAATGGGAGTTGTATTTTCAGGTAATTTTTGATGTCCTTTGATACTATGCCAAAATTTGACAAGTAGTAGTTTCTTTTTTTTTTTTTCTTCTTTTTTCTTAAAGTGGTAGTTTCTTTAAGTGCTGTTAATCTGAAAGCATATGCATCACCTTTTAAAAATTAAATAAACTTAAATTAAAATCCATTGGTTTGATGGGTCAGGATAGTCCAGAAATAGACTCATACATATGTGGACAATTGATTTTTGACTATGATACAAAAACAGTTTGGTGGAGAAATCATAGTTTTTCAGCTAATGGTGCTGGGATAATTAACTGTTCATAGACAGAAAATGAACTTTGAGGCATACCTTTCACCATATACCAAAATTAACTCAGAGGAATGTTATACCTAAATGAAAAACCTAACTGTGAAACTTTTAGGAGAAAATATAGGAGAAAACCTTTGTGATTTTGGGTTAGGCTAAGATTTCTTAGATAAAACACTAAAAGCATGATCTGTAAAAGAAGAAATTGATAAATTAGGTGGCATCAAAATTCACAAGTTCTGCTCTTTGAAAGACACTGTTAGTAGAATGAAGACAGGCCACAGAATATGTTTGCAAAATGTCTGATAAAGGACTTACTGGACTATATAAAAATTTTTCAAAACTTAATAAGAAAACGAATGACACAGTTTAAGAGAGGCCCAAAGATTTGGACACCTCACCAGAGAATATATACATATGGTTTATAAGCATATGAAAAGATGCTGAGCATCACTGGTCATTAGGTACATGCAAATTAAAACCACAGTGAAATGATTCACACCCACTAGGATGACTATAATCAAAAGGAACATCAGAGGACTGTGAGAGGGAGAAGCAGACACCTTGCTGAGCAGGGAACCCCATGTTGGGCTCAATCCCAGGATCCTAAAATCATGACCTGAGCCACCGAGGCGCTCCCCCAGTGAAGCTATTTTTAAAATTACATTGGTTTGTTTTTCAGTTATGCATGGTTTGTGTTGGTCTTTTGGTAGATAATCAATCACTGAGTTATGCACAACTTCCAAATGTTGATAGGTTTCATGTGTATTGTAAAAGCTTACATTCCTTAACATCGCTACCTGTCTCATCTTGAAAAGCCTTTTAGCAATTGGGGAAGCTGTCATGCTCATTGTGGTGGATACAAGTTTTCTAAAATCCTAATTTTTGCTTGAAAGTTTGATTTTTATTATTGTCAGCAAATACCGTCAGTTTTCCTTGGCTCCTAGGCTCACTTCATTCTTTTGTGATAAAATGTCTGCGTAATACCCAGATCTGTCTGAATAACTTGTTTTGTTTTTTGTTTTTTGTTTTTTGTTTTTTTCAGTTTTTT
This sequence comes from Taxidea taxus jeffersonii, assembly GCA_003697995.1. Taxonomy (NCBI): domain Eukaryota; kingdom Metazoa; phylum Chordata; class Mammalia; order Carnivora; family Mustelidae; genus Taxidea; species Taxidea taxus. The sequence goes on from ML093164.1 coordinate 65,459, forward strand.
TTTTAGCCATGGTAAAAATGATGTTTCAAAAACAAACATGATGTTTCTTGGGAGGAAAAAAACAGACTGGTAACTCCAAAGAATTGTACAAAGTACTTTTTCTTGAGGCAAACCTTGGTGTTGAGCTGAAGTCCAGGAGTGATCCCACACTCCTTGTATTGTCCAGTTCAAAACTTTCAATTGGTTCTTCTTTAAGTATATATTTTTTGCAGTCTTGATCTAGTGCAGAGACAGACGACACACAGTAGGTTAAGCAGAGGAAGTTGAATTACTAAGCTATGGGAAGATGGTAGCTGTAGAGATGTAAACAATACAGTAAAGGGTACCTGGGCAAGGGGAGTATCCAAGTAAGACAGACTCAGAAGAGGTAGGGCCACTCCTCACAGTTGTGTTTTAGACACCTGTGGAGGAGTGTGGAGTTGTCCAGAGCTAGTCCACAGTTTCTTGGCGAGCAGGAAGCAACCCTCCAGGGTGCAGGAGAGCCAGAGGTGATGTGGAGGAGTTGGATACCACTGTTGGGTACAAGACCTGGTGTGTCTTGTATTCTTGGTGTCTTGGATTCTTACCAGTAGGGTTGTGAAAAGGTGGTCATTATAACAAACCTACTGACAGTGCAGCAGGAGCCAGAAAATCACTTCCTCCTATGTTGTCCCTCCAGTATCTTCTAGTGACAATTTTCTTTTTAAAGATTTATTTATTTATTTATTTGACAGAGAGATAAAGAGAGCACAGGCAGAGTGGCAGGCAGAGGGAGAGGGAGAAGCAGGTTCTCTACTGAGCAGGGATCCCGATGTGGGGCTCGATCCTGGGATCATGACCTGAGCCAAAGGCAGCCGCTTAACCAACTGAGCCACCCAGGTGCCCTACAAATTTGTTTCAAAAAAAATGTTTTGAGTTCAGTGTCTTAGCGCTGATGAGGTACTGAAGGAGAGATTTGGAACTGAGGTGAAATACGTTGATCCCTGGCACACTTTTCCTGTAGCTGTTTGGAGCCACTGCCTGTACTGCAGAACTCGCAGATGCCCGCTGCTCCTGGCCGAATCACCAGGAGAGGCACCTGGCTGGCTCAGTTGGAAGAGCATGTGACTCTTGATCTGGGATATGTGATTTCAAGCCCCATGTTGGGTGTAGAGATTACTAAGTAAATAAAACTTGAAAAAGAAAAAAAGAATCACCACCAGGATCTCTGTAACTACTGCAGGAGTTCAAATTTGCAATTAGCTGCCACTGCTGTTTTTAAGACCCAGAAGTAGAAAATGGCTTCACCTTTTCCCACAGAAGTGCTCCTTTTGATTCAGTGCAACGCAAGCCTAGTCAGCAAAGAGGCCAAAAAAATGTAGTGTTCAGGCTTCTAGGAGCAACAGTACAGGTGAATGTTAAGTTTGTAATTACCAGTAATCTGGAGAGAGAAGAAAATAACTAAACTTTGGGATACATGTAGAATTGGGACTTTATGTTTGCAAGGCCTACTTAGCACATGCATATTTTTTTTATAGGTAAAAGTACCGATGAAGCACTAGAAACTTGGGGAGAGAAGGCAAGAAAAGCACCCATGTTCTCATCTGACCAGTTATAATGGCTTGTTTTTTTTTGTATTTTCTCTTTTAGGCTATTTTGATGTATTTAACTAGTAGGAAGTACAGTGTGTATTCTATTCATTTTTATTTTTACTTTGCTTATTTAGCATGGATTTTTTTCATGTTCTGTGTAGTCAGTGTACCACAGTTTAGATCCCCACTTGCCTGATTTGGGGTATGTAGTTTATTTACAGACGTTTTGAATAATAGTTTTCAATCATAGATTCTTAGTATTTACTTACTGTGATCATAGCTACTAATCGTAAAAATTTTTGTTGGTAATCAGATACTAGAAATCCTTGTTACTTCAGCCAAGTGAATCAAGGCCAGCAGTAGCCGTCATAATTCATGTTAATGGTTTACCCTTCATATGATGTGATGAAAATGGCACTTTGCCTCTGTCCTTTACTTCCCTCAAAGCCATAGCCCTGTTCTAGTCATGAGCGAAACGCAAGACCAATTCTGTTAGGGCGCATCTTACAAGGTACCCGACCAGTACTCCTTAAAATGACCAAAGTCATCACAAACAAGGAAGGCCTGAAAAATGCCAGAGCCAAGAGAAACTGTCTTAGCCAAGCTAGGGAGACAGGACAAGTAAATGTCAGGTGGATTTTGAAACAACAGAAAAAGGACATTGGGACAAAACAAAAAGGACATTAGGTGAAGACTAAGGAAATCTGAATCAACTGGATTTTAGTTAATGCTTTGTGAACATTTGGCTCATTAAATTTAACAAAAATACCATGCTAATGTGAATGTTAATAATAGGGGATACTGGGTGCTGTGTGTATGGGAACACTGTACTATGTTTTCAGATTTTCTGTAAATGTAAAGTTGTTCTGAAAAATAAAGTCTACTACTAATAATTTAACAGTCCTTTGTTTATTGAATTATCACAAGGATAATTACCAGGAGGAATTTGCACACACTTTGAAATCTAACGTGGAAAAACTTTCAAGGTAGATAATGACCTAAAAATTATGACATATACCCAAAGTTTTTAGGGTTTTCTTCTTCTTTTTTTCATAGTTGGTACTTAGGACATATTTGGTGAGCTGAATTGTTGGCTAGAAAAACTGATGGCATGAGCCCAAACCAGCATGGGTGTGGACTTCCAACAGCTGGTTCCAACTTGAGAACCTACTCTTACTGGTTGTTCTTTCCTCCTCCCTCTCATTTCCTGGGCAGTCTCCATACTCAGTCACTAAGGATTTGAGATTTTTCATTAAAACATACAAACAAACAAACCTTTATATTTATTGAGCTCTAGGCACTGTGCTAGGAACTTATAAAAGGTATGCTTTGGGAAGATACTAGGTATTCAAATAAAGCAACAAAAACTCCCACAGGATTAAACAGAAGAAATTTGCTTTCGAAAAGCAGGAAGAGCCTGGAGAGATGAAGGGGGGGGAAGCAGAGCAAAGTGAGAAGAGTTTTGCTTTACTGTTTCTAAGTTGATTTGCATTAATAACAAGTGCAATGCTTTTATTTTGGCCTGAGAGAGATTTGTAATTGCATGTAAATGTAGCAGGAACCTTATCCTACCTCAAAACTTCATTATTTCAGTTTTAGTAAAGGGCCTCAGACTGCACCTTTTGTAGATAGTCTTCTTTTATAACCTTGGTGGTGGAACTCTGTTGAGGTTTTGGGTGGCGAGATTGGTCTTCATATACAAAATAGGTTTATTCTTTCATTGACTTTCTGTGTTGGTAGTAGTTGTGCTTGTTTTAGTGCCCCCCCCCCCCAAGCTGCTGAGACCCTTTATGAAACAGGATAGGCTAATTTATGTCTTTGTTACAAACCGACCCCGAGCCTCAGCAGCTTAAAGCAACAAAAGGTTCCTTTCTCATCGAATTTTATGTCTGCTGCAGGCTGGGGGGAGATGCTGGTATCTGTAGTCACTTGCAGGCCTCGATTGGTGCAGGCTCCGTCTTTGAGTGTGCGTCCACAGTCATTGAGGCAGGAAAACGCATTGTGATGTGTTGTGTTCACTGGCTCCCAGAGTTTTCTACCCAGGAGTGATACAGGTTACTGTAGCTTATATTTAATTGACCGAAGCAAGTCGCATGTCCGTGTCTAATTTCTGAAGTGGCAGCGAAGTGCAGTCCTGCTATATCCAGAAAATGGAATGCCAGAAATACTTGATGTCCAGTGCTAATGATTTCCTCCACAGTCCCTAACAGCATAAATTCTTATCTGGCTGGATGAGATTAATGTGCTTATTGGGATACATTTCAGCATACAACTTCATTAGTGAGGAGAACAAGTTTCATGTCATTATCCTTTCTCATTTGTTCTTATGTGTCTATTTAGACAGTCTTTAGAAGTCTTTTTAAAATTAAACTGTAATATAAATATAGTAAAACTTACCTTATTTAATGTTCATGAGGTTTTTGTTGTTTTGGTCTGGGATAGTTGGATTATTTTAATTCCAGTGCAGTTAACATACAGTATTACATTAGTTTCCGATGCACAATATAATGATTCAGCAGTTCCATATATTACTCAGTGCTCATCAGGGTATGTGCACTTTTAATCCCCTTCACCTGTTTCACCCATTCCCCTACCCACCTCCCCTCTGGTAACCATCTGTTTATTCTCCTATAGTTATGAGTATGTTTTTTGGTGTGTCTCTCTCTTTTTTTCCCTTTTATTCATTTCTTTTGTTTCTTAAATTCACATACGAGTGAAATCACACAATATTTGTCTTTCTCTGACTGACTTACTTTGTTTAGCATTATACTCTGTAGCTCCATCCATGTGGTTACAAATGGCAAGATTTCATTCTTTTTTATGGCTGAATAATACTCCATTATATATGTGTGCTACACACACACATACACAGTCTTTATATTTTTATATAAAAATATTTTTATATATACACACATCACATATATATGCATATGTATCCTTTATCCATCTGTCGATGGTAGTGTCCATGAGTTTTTGACAAATGCATAGTCATGTAGCCAGCACATTCAAGAAGTGGACTAGTTCATCCACCTCTCAAATATCCCTCTTCCCTTTTGTGATCACTCCCACCCCCAGATGTATGTATTTACTGGTGTATTTCTGTCTTTGTAGTTTTACCTTTTCCAGATGTCATAAATGGAATCATCTAGTATATAGTTTTGTAAGTCTGACTTCTTTTGCTTAACATATAATGCATTTGAGATTTATTCACCTTGTTTTATATGTATCAGTATTTCATTCCTTTTTGTTGCTTAATAGTATTCTTTTGTAGAAAAGAATATTGAATATACCACAGTTTATTCTCTAGTTGTGGAATGCTTTGATTGGTTGTTTGCATTTTGAGGAAATTATGATTGAAGCAGTTATACAAATTCATACGGGTTTTTGTATAATCATAAGTTTTCATTTGACTAAGTTAAATACCTAGGAACATGATTGCTGCATCGTATGATAAGAGTGATTTTTTTCTTTTTATCATTTTAATCTGTATGTAGTGGTATCAAACTGTGACTTAAAAATTTTTATGACAAAATATACATAAAAAATTGACCATACTAATCTTTTTTAAAATTTAAATTTTATTTTATTTTATTTTTAAAGATTTTTATTTATTTGACAGACAGATCACAAGTAGAGAGGAAGGGAAGCAGGCTCCCTGCTGAGCAGAGAGCCGGACTCGGGGCTCAATTCCAGAAACCTGGGATCATGATCTGAGCCGAAGGCAGAGGCTTTTTAACCCACTGAGCCACCCAGCCACCACCCCCCCCTTTTTTTTTTTAAGATTTTATTTGACAGAGATCACAAGTATGCAGAGATACAGGCAGAGAGAGAGGAGGAGGCAGGCTCCCTGCTGAGCAGAGAGCCCGATGCAGGACTCAATCCCAGGACCTTGAGATCATGACCTGACGCAGGACTCAATCCCAGGACCTTGAGATCATGACCTGAGCCGAAGGCAGAGGCTTTAACCCACTGAGCCACCCAGGCGCCCCTCTAACCATTTTTTAAGTGTACAATTCACTGGCATTAAATATAGTCACACTGTTGTGCAACCATCACCATCCTATTGTGATTTTAATTTGCACTTTGCTAATGACCTCAGCATTTTTTCATTTGTATACTTTCTTTTGTTAAGTATCTGTTCAAATCTTTGGCTGATTTTTAAATTTTTTTGACTGTTTTCTTATTGTTAAGACCCCAGTTAGTAAGCTGGACAAAGGACTTAGAAAATTCACATAGAAAGAGAACTTGCGGTAAGATAAAAAAAAATGTTGACTTTACTCATCATTAGCTGCTGTACTACCTAGTTATTTTACCTTTATATTTCAGTGGTGTAATGTGTTTTGCCAGGGGGACAGCCTACTATCCAAATGGAAGAATATAACAAAGTTGGAAGAGTAGGTAGAAAATATGTATAGAATATTGACATTAAATTGTGAAAAAAATAAAACATTCAAGAAAAGATCAGACAACCAACTTGGAAGAATGAGCAAGTCAGAGGGAATACTCTTTTGTAATTGGTGGTTATGTTTTAATCATTTCCTCATTAATTTCTTTGATAATGTAGTTGGGCCTCAGTAACTAAAGTAGAGTCAGCTTATCTAGGTCTGCTCCTTTCCTGGCCTTGGCTGCTAGAGGTGGTGTTGGGGCCTCATTTTTTTTTCCCTGTGCTATTTGGCTGGGGTACAGAGGCATTTATTGTCTAAAAATTTCCTGTCTTGCTAAGTTGCCTCTTTCCTGGTCTTTGGCTTTTTTTGGGATAAGTTTATCTGTTCCCATTGGTGTTTTCAGGTTTTCAGCTTCTCCATTTCTACTACCAGTCCCCAGGATGCGTGAAGAAAAAAACCCAGAGAACTCACTGGATATGATTCCTTGGGTCACCACTTCCCTTGCTGCTCTGCCTTTTCTTCACTTTTTAGAATCTTCTGTTTATGATTAATGTCCTGGGCTTTTGGCTGTACTTGGCAGGAAGTATAGGGAGAAGTGTGTTGATTTCCTCTGGGCCATTCTCCTCAGTCCTCTTATAGTCTCGACTGCCTCTTTCCTCTAGAGATAACTACAACGCTGACTTCTAGTAAGTGTTAGTTTTTCCTGTTTGTGAACATTTATTTATTTATTTTAAAGATTTTATTCATTAGAGAGAGCGCAAGCAGAGGCAGAGGGAGAGGGAGAAGCAGACTCCTTGCTGAGCTGGGAGCCTGATGTGGGGCTCAATCCCAGGACCCTGAGATCATGACCTGAGCTGAAGACAGCTGCTTAACCGACTGAGCCACCCAGGCACCCTAACCTGTTTGAAGTTTTTTATGTGGAATAGGTATTCTTTGTGTCTGAGTTCTTTCTGTGTGTGTGTGTGTGTGTGTGTGTGTGTGTGTGTGTGTGTTCTTTATCACTGAACATCACTGTGCAATAAATACATTGTGGTTGTAGTTTTAGTTGGTTTATTCTCATTGTGATACTGTATTCAGTTGTGTGAATATACCAAAATTTATCTATTCTACTGTTGATAGACACTTAGTAGTTCCCATTTTGGAGATGGAGCTTAACACAGGACCTGAACCCACAACTCTGAGATCGGGACCTGAGCTGAGATCAAGAGTTAGATGGTCAACCGACTGAGCCACTCAAGTAGCCCCCATTTTGGAGGTATTTTTATGAAATAGTGCTGCTTTGAACGTTCTTGTACGTGTCTTTGAATGTAAGTTTATAAGGAAACTATTAATTTTAATAGTAGGGTATGAGCAAAATAATACACAAGTATATGTTGTGGACATCATACATATATAAAATGTGTATTTCCCCCAAAACTGATCCACAAAGTCAGCAACTTAACATAAAGTTAATAGTTTATGTATCCTTCCAGGAAAAATGTTTAGCTCTGTATACCTGTGACTTGTTCTAGATTTTTCCACCAGAACATGGATTGGCAGGCAAGAAGCTTCCATTCCTTCCTAGTCCACACAGAGACTAGCTAAGGAAATTTAGTTTAGGATATAGAGTGAGAGCAGCTGCAGTGTTTCACTTTGGCAACTTTTCCCAGCTTCCAGTTTCCTAATATGGTGTGACTCTGCCCATGGCACAGTCTAAGCTGGGATTGGGGCTTGCTCAACAGCCAAATGTTTGCCTTACAAGTATTTTATAGTTAGTTTGTTTATATCAACAATCTTCACTTTTCCATTTAGGGTGGTATTTATACTTGAGGTGCTTTTGAACAGCACTTAGTCAGATCTTCATGAAAAAACAGGGTTAGTACTGCAAAAGAGATCAGTGATATTTTTGGGGCCAAATTCTGTTTTAAAGTCATTTAGATTAAATGGTTTAGATTAAAGCCATTTAGATTAAATGATTTAAATTAAAATTGGGTTGTTGGTTGCACAAAAAGAGGCTTTTAGGAATGTTGAGACATATAATGATGTAAATCTTACTCTGCTTTCTCCTGATGAAGATGTAGCCAATGAAAGCTTTATCAAATTTTTAAAATTGTGATTAGTGAAATAAGAAAATCTAACATGAGTTTTCAGGTTTGTGTGTGTGTACGAGCGTGCACGTATGAAACACATCACGTACTGGGTGCCTGGGTGGCTCAGTAGTTAAGTGTTTGTCTTCAGCTCAGGTTATGATCCCAGGGTCCTGGGATTGAGTCCTACATCAAGCTCCCTGCTTAGCGGGAAGCCTGCTCTCCATCTCCCACTCCTCATGCTTGTATTCCCTCTCTGACTGTCTCTCTCTATCAAATAAATAAAATAAAAAACCCACATGCTAAGCCTTCTTGTTGAAGAACTTCATTAATAAAATTGGACTTGGTAGTGTCAGTACAATGAAAGTTCAACTGTGATATTTGTAAATTGCATGGTTAACCATTGCTTATTTTTTAAAAGTTTTATTATGTAAAATTTTACTTTTAAGATTTTATTTATTTACATATTTAGAGAAAGAGCATGCATGTGCGAACCAGGAAGGGGGGCAGATTTTATTTATAAAATAAAAGTTTTTTTATTCGGTAGATTGTCTTTTAGTTTTGTTGACTGTTTTCTTTGCTCAGCAAAGCCTTTTTATCTTGGTGAAGTCCCCATAGTTCATTTTTGCTTTTGTGTCCCTTGCTTTTGGAGACATGTCTAGCAAGAAGTTGCTGTGGCTGAGGTCAAAGAGTTTGCTGGATTTTGATGAATTCCTGTCTCACATTTAGGTCTTTCATCCATTTCGAGTTTATTTTTCTGTATGGCTTAAAAAATGGCCCAGTTTCATTCTTCTGCATGTGACTGTCCAATTTTCCCAACACCGTTTCTTGAAGAGACTTTCTTCTGTTGAGTATTTCCTGCTTTGTCAAAAATTGGTGGACCATAGAGTCGAGGGTCTTTTTCTGGGTTTTCTATTCTCTTCCATTGATCTGTGTGTCTGTTTTTGTGCCAGTACCACAGCCTTTTGATGTACAGCTTTGTAATACAGCCTGAAGTCCAGAATTGTGATGCCTTCGGCTTTGGTTTTGTTTTTCAGGATTGCTTTGGCTATTTGGGGTGTGGTTCCATACAAAATTTTATTGTTTATTCCAGCTCTGTGAAAAACGGTGGTGGTATTTTGATAGGGATTACATTGAATGTGTAGATTGCTTTGGGTAGCATAGACGTTTTAACAGTATTTGTTCTTCCAATCCATGAGCATGGAATGTTTCTCCATTTTAAGTATTTTATTTTTAAGTAATCTCTACACCCATTGTGAGGCTTGAACTCACAACCCTGAGACCCAAGAGTTGCATGCTCCACTAGCTGAGCCAGCTAGGTGCCTCATCATGTAAAATTTAAAACAAAATAGACTAATGCAGTAACCTCTAATAACCAGCATTTTATTCAACAGATAAAGCATATGGCTGATAATTCTTGCATCTCAACCCTTTTCCTTTCCCATCTCCACATTTCTCCTACATCATTTTAAAGCACATCCCAGGTATGAAATCTTTTCATCTGTAAATATGTATCCTAAGAGATGACTTAAAAAATACACACACAACCACAATACCACCATCATACTACTTACTGGCTTTATCTTCCCAAGTGTTAAAATTATTATCAATATTACTGCTCTTCACACCATGATTACTGAATTCTGTTTAGGATTTAATTGCAGTTTCTTCTGTCTTAGAATATAGCCTATGAGGCATATATGATCATATTACTGTTTTAAAGTTTCTTTTTTTTTTTAAAGATTTTATTTATTTATTTGACAGATCACAAGTAGGCAGAGAGGCAGGCAGAGAGAGAGAGAGAGAGAGAGAGAAGCAGGCTCCCTGCTGAGCAGAGAGCCCCATGTGGGGCTCGATCCCAAGACCCTGAGGTCATGACTTAGGCTGAAGGCAGAGGCTTAACCAACTGAGCCACCCAGGGGCCCCTGATTTAAAGTTTCTAAAGTAATTCTTTTCTGTGGTTAAACTTGGAATATACTTATTATATACATATGTATGTATACACACACACACACACACGGTTCCTTTGTTGTAATTTGTTTTTGGTTTAGGGGTTGCTTATTTTCCATTTTGCTATAATTTTGTTTTGTAATCATGTAAAAAATCTCCATGGTTCTAAAATGAGGCAGTTGAGATGTCTAATGTTCTCCCCCCCCCTTTTTTTTAGAACCAGTGGAGGCTTGTGAAACTCCTTACAAAATAATGAAAGTTTTGTCTATTTGTGTATTTTGAGAGGACCATAGTTATTCTGATTTTTTCCCAAAAGTTTCACAAGCGCAAAAGAAAAAAAAGTTCTTGAAGTTTTTGACCTCAGGATCCCTTAACACTCTTAAAAACATATCGGCATATTTTAAGAGCCTTCATTTGCCATTAGAAAATGAAACAAAATTTGGAAATATTAATTCACTTAACACACCTGTTATATGTTAATTTTTTTTTTTTGAGAAATAACTATATACTTCAGACCTAAAACATTGGTGAGAAGAGTGGATTTGTTTTATATTTGCAAATCTCCTAAATGTCAGATTTAATGGGAGGCTGGTGGATTTTTTTTCATCTTGGCTGTATTCAGTCAGTTGTGTTAGGTAGCATCTGGAAAACTCCACTGTACCCTGGCAAGACAATGAGGATAAAAGGCAAAGCCTTAGTGTTACGGTGAAAATGGTTTCAGCCTTACAGAGGTGGATGGGTCCAGTACTCTGTACTGTGTTAAGCAGAGCCCTACAGTTGATGTAGATTGCTGTGCTTGCTGAGTTTTGTGTTCGTTGGTTTGTCATTGAATGTGGTCTTCTGAAGATCACTGTCTTGTGCATATGTGCCGCCCGTCTCCCCCTTCCACCCTGTACTGTGCCTTCTGCAGCCCCCACGCCTAATCTGGACAATGCGTGGTCCTCCCATAGCTCTCCTGTGCCACCTGGGGCTGGGCAGCCCTCGTGAGGCTGGGCCCCTCACAGGATGAGCCCACTGGCATCAGCCATTCGCACTCGTGGATATCCTCCATTGTCCCTGCATCTTGTTGGCAGGGGTGTGCTAACAAGGACAGCCCTTGCCCAATCAGTCACCTGTTTCTGGAGGGCAACATAGCAACCTGCTTTTGTGTGAGCGCAGCATTGTCTCTGCTGCTTTCCTCTACACTGTGTCCCAATGTAGGACACACCTTGCCACACTTTCACTGCTGTGCTCTACTTCTGCAACTGCCTGAGCACTGGCTGCAGAGACAGGACAGTGTGGGACCACTTCACCTATGTCTGCAGCGGCTCACCCATATTTGCCCCCAGACCACCCTACCTGGATAACCTCTCACTAGCACCTGCCTGTCTTTTAAAGTTAATCTGTAGGCATCCTGGCCCTTGTGGCCAGTGTGGTCATGTTCCAAATGGCTTTAAGTGCTTGTTCTGCTCCTACCTGGGTAACTATGGTAATTGTGGAACTAATTGATGCCCACAGGCACCAGCAGCTCTGGTGAGACTAGATAACCAAGATCAGTTGCATGTTCCATGGACCTGTCAGCTGTTTTAGGTAGAAGTCGTAGTGTCTACAGTGGCAGCCATGGTGACCAGGAATCCAGGTTCGGTACTGTAAAGGGAGCTTGATCAATTTCCCCAACCAAGAAATGCAGCAATGTGCAGATTACCTACTTCAGACCTGGGAGAGCAGTGATGAAAAATGACACTGGACTCTTTTTTTTTTTTTTAAAGATTTTATTCATTTATTTGATAGAGATCACACAAGCAGGCAGAGAGGCAGGCAGAGAGGGGAGGGGAGAAGCAGGCTCCCTGCCGAGCAAGGAGCCCGATGTGGGACTCGATCCCAGGATGCTGGGATCATGACCCGAACCGAAGGCAGCGGCTTAACCCACTGAGCCACCCAGGCGTCCCTGGACTATTTTTGAATGAGTCCATTTTGAATCCTTTAAGGATGATCCATGCAGGGCAAGCCTTGTTGCTGGCCGCTGTGGTCATCTCCGCTCCAGGGCAGGTATTGAACCCAGTGCAGTTAAAATGCTAGCTTGATGCTGGATCTCCCATGTGGGCAGCAGCAGATCCACCACAGGGGATGGTCCTTCCTGGTCTTACCCACCCCCAACCCCCACCCCCTTGGGTGAGCTCCTGGCTCTTAGTCCAGTTTCCCTAGGCTGAAGTGTACACTTGGAGAAAATCTGAGTGTTCAAAGCAGACTCAAGCTGCCAGAATACTGCCCTGAGAATCATGGAATTCTAACGTGGTTCTGTTTTGTTTGTGTCAGAACTTTGCAGAGGCTGGTTAGGCAGGATTGTTGGGACATTCATGCTGTGTTGCTAGAGCCCAGAGTCTTAGACTGGTGCAAGACGGACCAGAGTGAAAGCTTTTGCCAAAGATGTTTTCCTTAATCAAGGATGAAGGTGAAAGTGGGCGGTTTGAAGAGGTTTGGATCCCATGTATCCTGTGTAGTTCTGACCGTAAATGATGCGACAGCCAGCATTGTTCTCATGACCTGCAGATTGCTTCCAGGAAGCTGGTGGTAGTTGGGGTGGGGGTGGGGGTGGGGGTATGGTTCTAAAGCTAACTGAAAGACATAGCCCTGGAGTGTGCTTGATTTAACTCAACCTGGACACCCCTTCCTGGCTCTTGTGTAGGTAGAACTGGCACAGCAAAAGCTCTTCTGTGGGTGGTGGTGTGTGGCCTTTCTATGTCGGCAGTGATTCACCTGACTTATGGATAACTCTTGGGATGAGTGCGCTAACCAGTTAGGCAGCCTGAGTAGTCATTATCCCTCAACTTTGATAAGTGGTGCTCAGCCTTCCTGGGTTGAGGAACACATTGCTTTTTAACATTGGGGGCCGAGTGCCACACTGCTCAATGTGTGTGTACCCTAGTCCCAACGGTGCTGGGGACTGGTTAAATCCATTAACAGTGGGCTTGGGTTGCAGTTATTCCCCATGAGTGAGGAACTCCCTTGAGAGAGTAGATCAGAAGTTTTCCTTAAGTCCCTGTCTCTAGTACACTGCTTGATGCCCCTCATGTTGCCCACTTGGGGTGGGCACTTAGCCTTGCAGATCGCAGAGAAAAAGGTCTAAATAAAAGTTGTGACCATAGGTTGTTCTGCAGAGGGAGCATTATGGAGCCTGTGAGTGGATGGTTCTTGGCATTTTAAGTTTTTCCTCAACATATCATGGGCCACCTCTGGCCTCTGGCCAGGGAGTCCTGGGCTCCGGTCGATTCTGCTTAAGGTGACCTCTGGCTCACCTCTCTCTGACCTGGCACCTTTGTAGTTTTGGGGTACAAAACTCACCCTATTTGTGTGTATCTCTGTGTCTGTGGTGGAGTGAGGTGAAGCCACAGGGGTGTCTCCAGTGCTGCCCACTGCCATTAAGTTCTTGGTTGTGTTTTGTGGAGTTTAAACTGTGAGGACTGGACGTAGGACTTTAAACTGTTAGGATTGGAGTTGAAAACTGTTAGGATACCAGTGGTGACCTGATTTTGTGTATTTCTATTTAGCATTAGTTATGGAAGAGTGCAGTTTAATGAGTACAGTTCTCATTGAAAGGAACAACTGGCCTTTTTATTTTTATTTATTTATTTTTTTAAAGATTTTATTTATTTATTTGACAGCTAGAGATCACAAGTAGGCAGAGAGGCAGGCAGAGAGAGGAAGGGAAAGCAGGCTCTCCGCTGAGCAGAGGCCCGATGCGGGGCTCAATCCCAGGACCCTGAGATCATGACCCGAGCCGAAGGCAGAGGCTTTAACCCACTGAGCCACCCAGGCGCCCCTGGCCTTTTTATATACTAGGAAATTTTTTGGTTTTAGAATATATATATATATGTATATATATATGTATACATATATATATACATATATATATATATTTTAAAGATTTTATCATTTGACAGAGAGAGAGATCACCAGTAGGCAAGAGGCAGGCAGAGAAAGAGGGGGAAGTAGGCTCCCCACTGAGCAGAGAGCCCGATGCGGGGCTTGATCCCAGGATGCTGAGATCATGACCTGAGCCGAAGGCAGAGGCTTAACCTACTGAGCCACCCAGGCGCCCCTGGTTTTGGAATATACTTGCTTATTATCATAACACTTTCACTTCCTTGCTGCTGATGGATTCTCGCTTTAACACATTATTTTTGTTTGGAGTTTTTTTTTTTTTTTTTTAAAGTTTAATCAATTTATCTTTTTCATTCACAGACATATGTAGAGTGTGTCGGTCAGAAGGAACACCTGAGAAACCTCTTTATCATCCTTGTGTATGTACTGGCAGTATTAAGTTTATCCATCAAGAATGGTGAGTCATCCTTTTAGAAAATTTTATGTCTGAGCTTTGGTTTTGTCATTTATATAGTAAGGGGGATTGTTTCGATGAACTTTCTCTATAGTAACTTTTTTTTTTTTAATTTCTCTTGTGAAAATTTGGAAATTACCCATATTCCTTCTTAGCATTCCCTGTCATTTTGGTGTTACTGTTTTCCAGGTGCATGTGAGTACCTGTTTGTTCGTTTCTACCATGGAGAGCTTATTTTGTTCATTGGAAGTGTTAAGGTTTTCTGATTCTGCTTGGCATGATAATACCTTACATTTATATAATGCTTTGTGCCAGGTGGTGCTCATTGCTTTTATACATCTTAAATCATTTAATCCTTAGAACCATGAGGTGGAATGTTTTTATTATTATGCAGATAAGAAAACAAGCATTAAGTAACTTGTTCTGGGTACACAGCCAACTGGTTAGTGACAGCAGGCTTCAGACCGAGCTACCCACAGTAGCAGTATCATCAGACCAGTGTTAGAACTGATGTGATGCTCAGAGATTCTTTCATGATTGAGGTTAGCCTTGAGGAGATTACAATTTAGTTAACTGAACTTTTTAAATAGTGGAAACATATCTGTTACAGTTGTGTACTTTCAGAAGGCATTAAGTTATAAAAAGTAAAAAAGAATATTATAAATATGAAACTGTTGAAATTATAAAAGCTCTGTAATATGTAAAATTTTAATAGAACACTGGTTTTTGGTGAAACCTTTAAATATCTTTATTGTAACACTGTAATTATGAATGTGTTTGTGATTGCAGCTTAGTTCAGTGGCTGAAACACAGTCGAAAAGAATACTGTGAATTATGCAAGCACAGATTTGCTTTCACACCAAGTAAGTTCTTTAGAAATTTACATTGCATTTTTGGGTTATAAAACTGGATGCAAAAAGGTTTTTAAGCATTTTTAAAGTAACTGTTTTTAACTTTGTCACTGATAATAACAAAGTATTGCTGTAACATTTTGGAAAATATTTTTTAAAACTACATGTCAGTTTTTAACACACAGACACATATGTATGTGAGAAAGAGAGTGATTTAATTTGTAGAATATTTCGTTCTTTAAAAAAAATTTTTTTTTTTTTAAATTGAGAGTGAGCATGCGTGCCACTAGTGGGGGAGGAAGGGGCAGAGGGAGAGGGAGAATCTTAAGCAGACTCCATGCTCAGCACAAGCCCCACTCAGGATTTGATCTCAGGACCCTGAGATCATGACCTAAGCCAAAATGAAGACTTGGATGCTTGATGGACTGAGCCACCCATGTGCCCCTCTATTTAAATTTTTTATTATGGACAAGATGAAATGTATAAAAAAGGTGTAATGAGCCCCTGTGTTCATATCTTTTAGTTTGACTCCTTTTTAGCTCATGGCCTTTACATGGTATTTCTTACCTATGTTCCTGTTCCCCACCTCTCTATCCATTTTAAAGCAAATGCCATCATTTATAATTTCATCTGTACATATTTTAGTATGTATCTCAGACAGTAAGGATTCTTTTTTTTTTTTTTTAAGATTTTTTTTTAAAATTTATTTATTAGAGAGAGAGAGAGAACACAGGCAGACAGAGAGGCAGGCAGAGGGAGAAGCAGGCTCCCTGCCGAGCAAGGAGCCCGATGTGGGACTCGATCCCAGGATGCTGGGATCATGACCTGAGCCAAAGGCAGCCGCTTAACCAACTGAGCCACCCAGGCGTCCCAGTAAGGATTCTTTTTAAAAACAGTAACTGTGATACCACCATTTACTCAAAAAAATTAGTAACGAAAAAAAAATTAGTAACGATGCCTTGATTTTTATCAGGTATCTCCTCACTGTTCAAACTTGGGGTATCTTTTGAGTTAAAATTGTGTAGGTTGGAAAATAATAGTAAAGAGAAGGTTCAGGAGTCACATGTTCTACTTACTGAGCCAGGCGGATGCCCCCCTTAATTCACTTTAAAAATGAGATTTTCTGAGCTTAATATTTTTGTAAGCCTATGGCATTTACTTTGTAGGTCTTTAAAATTCCAGTTATATTTTATGATTCCTGTGCCTACTGTTTGATATTTAATGTTATTCATCATAAGTAGAGGACTATACTGGCAGCTTGTCAAGAATTTGAAGTATACTTTTCATTCTGGGATTATAGTACATTGCCCTCTTCTTCCAAAGGTTTTTTGTGTTTTTGTTTTTATTTTTATTTATTTATTTATTTTAAAAAATATTTTATTTATTTATTTGACAGATCACAAGTAGGCAGAGAGACAGGCAGAGAGAGAGAGGGAGGGGAGCAGGCTCTCCACTGAGCAGAGAGCCCCATGCGGGGCTCGATCCCAGGATCCTGGGATCATGACCTGAGCAGAGGCTTTAACCCACTGAGCCACCCAGGCGCCCCTGTTTTTGTTTTTAAATAGTATCTTGAGCTGCTGAGTATAAATGCTCTAACTTAGTTTTACTTTGTTTTTATGTGAGGGATTATAAATGATTAAAGTCATTATTACGGTTTTATTTTTGGAACTTTATTACCATCTAAAAAAGGTCAAGTCATTTATTTTGTATTCTTTAGTTTTCTGTAGGGTGTAAAAACTAAAACTTAAGGCTTATAGCAAACTAATTCTAAGTAATTGAGTATTTTCATGACGTTTCCTAGGAAATACTTGTGTGAGTTTTTTTTGAGCCCGATAAAAGGTAGTGTTGGTACATTTTAGGTAGCATTTGACATAGGCCATTCTATCTTTCTCAGAAACTTTATTTATTGGTTTAATGACTTGTATATCAAATATCCTCTTAAAGTAAGTGATCTTTGTGGGTGTATTACAAAATTGCTTATTCCTTAATGTTTGCAGCTGTGAATAGTTTTTATAATAGTTCATTCATTAATTTTAGATCATTGATTTTAAAGCTTTACACATCATACTTCCTTATTTTGGCCTCACTGGAGAAATGTGTTCCTCCCATGTGTTCTTTCTGAGACCTGTGGTAGAGCAGTGGTTTTTTTCATTGGAACCATTTAAAAAGGAAATCTTTCTCAAACATGGCAAAACCTTTCTCTGAGTGTGTTGAACCACATCTTACAGAGAGATGGGAAATCTGAATTTACTGGTTGGAATATTAATTCCTGTTGGAAAATTGGGTGAGGGGGGATGATTGGCCAACAAACGGTCAGTAGGCGGTTTGCTTCTGCATGAAATGACTTTGCTACAGATTGTACTTTTTGAGTGCTGGGTGTAAGGCTTGTATTTGGGAGGAGGACTTGCTCTTTTTTTTTTGAATTGAAGTATAGTTGAGACACAATGTTAACATTCATTTCAGACTTACAGCATAGTGATTCCCCAGCTATCCTTGATGTTGTGCTCACCACAAGTATGGCTCCCATTTTTCATCATCCAGTGCCTGTATATATTCCTTCTGCTCTACCCTTCATCCCTGTGACATATTCCCTTGTACTGATTTTGCCCACCCCCTCCTTTCCCTTTTGTATCTGCCAGTTTGTTTTCTGTATTTATATGTCTGTTACTGCTTTTTTATTTGTTTGTCTCTTTTGTTTCTTAGGTTCTGTATGTAAGTAAAATCATATGTTCTTTGTCTTGCACTTACTGACTTAATTTCCTTAGCACAGTACCCTCTAGGTCCATCCATGTTGTCACAAATGGCAGGGGTCTTATTATTTTTCATGGCTGAGCAATATTCCATTGTGTGTATACACATGCTATTCCTTATTCATTTATCACTGGACTCATGGATTGCTTTCATACCTCGGCTGTTATACTTACTGCAATAAACATAGTGCATATGTCTTTTCAAGTTAGTATTTTTGTTTTCCTTGGATAAATACCCAGAAGTGGAATTACTGGTTTGTATGATACTATATATTTTTAATTTTTTTTTGTTTTTCTTTTTAAAATTTTTTTTTATTTTTAATTTTTTTTTTTTTTTTTTTTTTTT
>ML093164.1:83771-103182 GCA_003697995.1 Taxidea taxus jeffersonii
TTTTTTTTTTTTTTTTTTTTTTAGATTTTATTTATTTATTTGACAGACAGAGATTACACAAGTAGGCAGAGAGTCAGGCAGAGAGGGGAGGGAAGAAGCAGGCTCCCTGCTAAGCAGAGAGCCCGATGCGGGACTCGATCCCAGGACCCTGGGATCATGACCTGAGCCGAAGGCAGCGGCTTAACCCACTGAGCCACCCAGGCGCCCCTTATTTTTAATTTTTTGAGGAACCTCCATACTCTTTTCCACAGTGGCTGCACTGGTTTACATTCTCACACCTAACAGTGTTCAAGGGTTCATTTTTCTCTACATCCTTGCCAACACTTATTATTTCTTAACTTTTTCTTTTTTTTAATTAAAAGATTTTATTTATTTGACAGAGACACAGCAAGAGATAGAACACAGGCAAGGGTAGTGGGAGAGGGAGAAGCAGGCTTTCCGCTGAGCAGGGAGACTGATGTGGGGCTAGAACCCAGGACCCTGGGATCATGACCTGAGCTGAAAGCAGATGCTTAACCCTGAGCCACCCAGCTGCCCCTGTTAACTTTTTGATACTAGCCATTTGACAGGTATAAGGTGATATCTTACTGTGGTCTTTATTTAGGAGGAGGGTTCTTTCTTGGTAACATGTCAACAGTTTAACCTTTTGTTCCTGTTGGCTTTATCTGATACTTTATAATTTGGGAAGCCAGATAGTTGCATTGTTTAAGTGCTAACATATGGGGGCGCCTGGGTGGCTCAGTGGGTTAAAGCCTCTGCCTTCAGCTCAGGTCATGATCCCAGGATCCTGGGATCGAGCCCCGCATCAGGCTCTCTGCTCAGCAGGGAGCCTGCTTCTCCCCCTCCTCTCTCTCTGCCTGCCTCTGCCTACTTGTGGTCTCTGTCTGTCAAATAAATAAATAAAATCTTTAAAAAAAAATAAATGCTAAAATATGTATAAGTTAGCTTTGCATGATGATGACTGAGGGTTGTGACCTGCCCTTGAACCTTTTTTCCTGCACAGAGGCCTTTTTTGTTGGTTTTTACATTTCACATGTGATTTGCTTTCAGATGACTTCTGGGTAAATGTGGCATTGTTTAAGTATTTGATTCACTTTTTTAATAGGAAAAAAGATATTCAAGTGAAATACAAAGATTGAAAGTTAAGCTAGCTCTACATACCTATTTTTATATTTATGAATTAAACTATTATTGAATCTTTATGAAATTATATGTACTTTTTTTTTCTCTTCTAGTTTATTCTCCAGATATGCCTTCACGGCTTCCAATCCAAGACATATTTGCTGGACTCGTTACAAGTATTGGCACTGCAATACGATATTGGTTTCATTATACACTTGTGGCCTTTGCATGGTTGGGAGTTGTTCCTCTTACAGCATGTGAGTATTCATTCCTCTGTGATTGGATTTATACAACTTAAAAAGTTGTATAAGTATTCGATTTTGTAATATTGCATCATACTTTTGTTTGAATGATATTTGATGCCACAGTTTCATGTATTAGGAAAGCCTCACTTAGAAAACATTGTTCACCTAAATTAAGAACTATTTTTAACATCATTTTCTTGAATGAAAGTGGGAATGAAAAACAGCATACAGAGGCTAATGATGAAAGTTATGAAAGAATTGGGAAAGCAAAATCAAATTATAATTAGAAGGATCTTGATTTTTATTCTTTGAAGTGTATTAGAACTTTCAAGGATTGCAGAAGTTAGATTATTTTGAGAATTTTTTCCTCCCTTTTAAAAGACAACTCCTGTATCTGTAATACAGGATCCTGAATAATTGGGAGGCTTATCTTTCAAGGTATGGGAAGTTTTCTGGGAGGTTGGTATACTAGCCCTTAGTTGATCCCTTTTGGGTTTTTGTTTTTAGAGACATGCAGTAGGGTAGATAGTAAGTGGTGCCAGAGTATGTGGCTATGATTCTTTGGAGTTAAATGCAAGTGAGATTTTAAATAAGTATAATTAATATCCTTGAGTCCCTTTAAAATAAAATAAAATTGATCATTTATGAAGATGAAAATCTTTGGGGATACATTGAATAGCAGAATAGGTATTGTTGAAAAGTGAATAGTGAACTAGGAGATTGAGCAAGGATGTAACTCAGAGACAAGAACTTGCAAGTACGAGGAGGAAAAAACCAGGAGGTGAAGGCTGCATCCAGTTGTTTCAGCACCTGTCTAGGAAGTTCTTTCACAAGGTAAAAGATTGTGGACATGAGGAAATGACAGGCATCTTTTTGACTGAAAGAGAGAGAGCTGACCATGATGAAGGACAGCGCCTCACAAACCTAGACACATTCTAAAGTTTTCTAGGACTGAATAAAATGGTTGATGTTCTACTTGCATATTATTCTACAAAGTAAAAATCACATTGGTGTCAGACTTAAAATCAGCAGCTCTGAATACTAGACGACAGCAAAAACTTTAGACTTTGACGTTTCTGAACCTGAAATCTATCCATAAATTATCCTCAGATGGAGGGACAGAATAAAGACATGTCAGTAGATGTGAGGTCATGAAATGTTTGCCACCTCAAACTATTTATGAAAAAGTGTTTGAGAATATACTTTCCCCAAATAAGTGAGGAATCAGAGAGAAAGGCATGAACTGCAAAGAAAAAGAGACAGGTGCTTCCCTCAGCTCACTAGCAGTTGTTGTAATCTACCATGACTGGTAATTTTGAGGTTGTAGCTTGGAACTACAATTCTAGATGATGTTAACATGGGAGAAACCGAGGGGAGGGTAGAAATGAGAGCTTTTCAAGTTGTTTATCTTACTTGTGAGGAGACTGTAGATGCTCTAGACAGAGATGGAAAACACTGTGTGACTCTGCGTTAAAAATCATGGGGTAATCAGCTAGAGTTTGGAACTAGACCCACATCTGCATCATCACCTGATTCATATGAAGGTGCCACTGTTATTTATTGGAGGAAGGATGATCCTTTCAGTAGATGGTGTAGTGTCAACTGGATGGCCTTATGAAGAAAAATGAATCATGTCATTATCTCACACCTGACACAAAATTTAATTTGAGATGGATCATAAGCCTGAATGTGATTTATTTTTTAGAATTAGAACTATTTTATTTTTTTATATAAAAATTTTAAGGATTTTATTTATTTATTTGACAGAGACACATCGAGAGAGGGACACAAGCAGGAGGAGGGGGAGAGGGAGAAGCAGGCATCCCGTTGAGCAGGGAGCCCTACGTGGGGCTCGATCCCAGGACCCTGGGATCATGACCTGAGCTGAAGGCAGACGCTTCACCGACCGAGCCACCCAAGCACCCCCTGAATGTAAATGTTAAAACCAAAAGATTTCTAAAAATACAGGAGAATGGGGTACCTGGATGGCTCAGTCAGGTAAGCGTCTGTCTCTTGATTTTGGCTCAGGTCATGATCTTAGGGTCGTGGGATTGAGCCCTGCATCAGCCTCCAGCTCAGCACACCCGTTTGCTTGAAATGCTTTCTCTCCCTCTTTCTGCCCCTCCCCTCATTCATGCACGTGGACGCGCGCTCTCTCTCTGAATAAATAAAATCTTTTTTTTTTTTTTAAGATTTTTATTTACTTGAGTGAGATAAAAGTAGTGAGAGAGAGCACGAGCAGGAAGGAGAGGGAGAAGCAGTCTCCCTACTGAGCAGGGAGCCTGATATGGGCCTTGATCCCAGGACCCTGCGAGATCAGATCCCAGGACCTGAGCCAAAGGCAGACACTTAACCAACCAAGCAACCCAGGCATGCAACATAAATTAAATCTTAAAAAAAAAAGTGTATGTATATATATGTGTGTGTGTGTATAAAACCATAAAGGAAAATACTGAATAAATTAAACTTAATTAAAATTAAGAACTTTTGGGATGCCTGGGTGGCTCAGTCGGTTAAGCCACTGCCTTCAGCACAGGTCATGATCCCAGGGTCCTAGGATCGAGTCCTGCATCAGGCTCCTTGCTCAGCGGGGAGCCTGCTTCTCTCTCTGCCTCTGCCTGTTGCTCTGCCTGCTTGTGCTCTCTCTCTCTCTCTGAGAAATAAATAAATAAAATCTTGAAAATAAAATAAAATAAAGAACTTTTATACATGCTTTGATACCTTTAAGAGGGAAAGGCAAGCCCCACCGAGTGAGAGAAGATAGTTGCAATACACACATCAAATGAAGGACTTGTATCTAACGAGTATGTAGGAACTCCTAAAAATCAGTAAGGAAAAAGCACCAATCCAAATAAAAAGAAAAAAGTTTTGAATAGGTGTTTCTGGAAGGATCTAAATAGCCAGTAACACAAAAACTGCTCAGCATCATTAGTCATGAGGGAAATGCTTAAGAAGATACTGCTACATACTCAGCAGAATGACTAAAATTAAAAAACAAGACAATACCAAATGTTTCTTAGGATGTGGAGCATTTGGAACATGCTTACATTGATGGTGGGGAGTGTATATGGTGTAACCACTTCGGAAAGCTGGCAGTATCTACCAATGGTAAATACTACAAACACCTTACGATTCAGCAGTTCTGTTTGTAGGAATATAGCTGATGGAAACCAGAGCCTTGTGTCCACTAAAAGATGTTTAAGAATGACCACAGTGGCTTTGCTAATAGTAGTTAAAGACTGGAACTAACCAAATACCTATCAGCAATAGTAGAGCAGGTGCATCATGGTTTTTCGGTATAGTGGAGTAGTACTTAGCAGTGAGAAAGGAGCTCATTATCGGGACATGGAATACCATGGATGAGTTTTACTCTGAGAGAAAGGAACAAGGCACAGAAGAGTATAGATTGTGTATGATTGCATTTATGTGAACTTTTGAAGTAGGCCAAATTGATCTGTGGTGATAGAGATTGAATGGTAGTTACCTTTTTGCTGGAGATACTGACTAGGGAAGGGGGTTGAGGAGCCTTCCAGGAAGCTAGATATGCTGAATATCTTGATCTAGGTGGCAATGTCCTGGATATGTTCATATATAAAAATTCACCCAGACATATACTTAAGATTCATGTAAATTTTACCTTAATAAAAAGTAACAAAACTTAAAGGTAAGTGTCAGAAGAATAGAAATGGGATTATGATTTTTTGTCTTGAGAAGTCAGAGTATGGAACAGTAAATATTTGGAAAGTCCATCAAAAGACAGGAAAGATAGGGTGGGAGGGCAGAGGAAGGGATGTAAGAGAGGAAAGGAGAAGGCCCAGCTTCTGTGATCATGAGTTTACACAGTTTGTACAAAGGAACGTGGTTTACTGTGAGAAATAAGTACAAAGCAGCCCAGGTTAATACTAGAGAGATGTTAGCAAATGGTGACAGAACACAGGAACAGCGATCACCAGCCAGATGTATTCAAGATGAAAAGCTTTAAATGGAGCAAAGCATTGTATTTCATATTAGTAAAAGGCATAGTCATAAGAAAGTAAAATGTAAGAACTTTTATGCACAAGAGTACAGGACGAAATATATAAAGCATTCACAGTCAGATGGAAGACTAACACCTCTCCAAAGTCACATCAAATAATCAAAAGTTAAGTAGAGGCGCAGAGGATGTAAGTAATGCAGTTAACAGGCTGGCTGGCTGTTCTGACTAGCCTGCTGCGCTTATACACAGACTTGTAATTAAAATGTAAGTTCTGTCACAAAATATGTAGTCTGTAACTTTTTTAAGTTAGCAGTGTACCCTGGTATCTTTCCGTATGAGAACGCCTTGAGCTACTGTACTATTCTTTTTTTGTTTTTTTTTTTTAGCTGCCTTATTATTATTATTTTTTAAAGATTTTTTATTTATTTGACAGAGATCACAAGTAGGCAGAGAGGCAGGCAGGCAGAGAGAGGAAGGGAAGCAGGTCTGAGTCACCCAGGTGCTCCAGAGATACCTTATTTTTTGAATGGATACACAGTACTCTGTAGGAAGGGGGCCTATAATTTCTGAATCCATTTTCTGATTTACAGACATTCGGTTTGTTGTCAGTTTTACTTTGTTACAAACCTACTGCTTTGACTATTTTATACACATATGTAAGTAATTTCTATTACAGGTTTTTTCCTACCTTTTCATTTTGATTTGACTTTTTGAAAACAGCCATTGAAGTCACTGAAAATTTCTGATACTAGGCTATAGGGGATGCTTAAACTAATATACAGGTTTTGGTTAGAAAGAAAATCAGCTGTTTGCCTTGGGCCCTATTTCTCTTGTTGCCTATTTCTGTTCTCTCACCCGTGCTTTATCTTTTTTTCCCCTTCATGGCCAAATTAAAAATTTTTTTTGAGGACCCTTGAATCTGTGTTTTTAAAAAATTGGTTGTTAGTTTGCCGTTCATATTATTGGACTGTTACTCTCCTGAAAAGTCCTCTTAATTTCAAATTGTGTACGCCCAGAACGGAAACCCTTTATTTTCATGAGCAGACTCAATGAATTTTAGAGTTCTCGGTTAAAAAAAACTCTCCATATTGTAATTTAGAGATCTTTACCATATATATATTTCTTTCCTTTTCAAACATCTAAGCTCATTCGGTAGAAACAAGTCAGTCAGTCCATAGAGAATCTAAGCTTTTAACGTTAGTGTGTAACATTCACTCTTCACTGTTACTGTTTTTATGCTTAACAATGTTGGTGTTTTTTTTTTTTTTTTTTTTTAAGATTTATTATTTTAGAAAGAGTGGGAGGAGGGACAGAGAGAGAGAGAATCTTTAAGCAGACTTCCACTGAGCATAGAGCCCAACCTGGGGCTGGTTCTTAGGACCCATGAGATCATGACCTGAACCAAAACCCAGAGCTGGTGGCTTAACTGATTGAGCCACCCTGGTGCCCCAGGGTTTTCTTTCATTGTAGTATTTTAGGACAGCCTTGTGAACACTAAATATTTCTAGGGGCTTACACTTCACTTCTGTTTAGTTGAGTAACTGTCTGAATTCATGCTGTATGTTGTAACCGAACGCCATCTTGCCCTTCTTGGCAGGCCGTATCTACAAGTGCTTGTTTACTGGCTCCGTGAGCTCACTACTGACACTGCCACTGGACATGCTGTCCACGTGAGTACTTGTGAAGCGGAAAGCTGCACGGAAGAGCTAGTGCTGGGTTTTCCTGCACGCTTTTATTTGTTATAATTTGAAGAGTACTTTTGTTTCAAGGACAAAGAGTAATTTATGTTTCTTACTCTGACAGTTATAGCTACAGTAGGAGTAGCTGACATATGTATGTGTTTGTTTTAAAACACACCTATTCTAAAGACTGTTTTGTACAGTGGGACTATCTGTTAAACAGGCTGCCATGCAGTGTGAGATATGTGCTATGTTCATTTGCCGAGAGTTCATTTAAACACATATTTTTTAACAACATAGTCATTTGAATTCAAATTTAGTTTTTAAATGTTTCTTGTGATTATTAGAATATGGACTACAAACTTGTTCACTGTCATTATTTTACTGTATCTTAATTTGACATTAAGCATTGTAACTTTTCTTGGGAAAGATGTGTTTTTATTACTGATGTCAGAACTAGAAATGCTATAAATGATTAACTGTATCAAGATCATTAAATATTAACCCTGCCAACGGTTGCACCTATATTTGCTAAATCTTTTGTACCCAGCTGACCTTGGGTTTCCGATTGCTATGTCAGTAAAGACAGAGGACAATACAAAACCATCCCATGGAACAGAAGTATTCAGAGTATATTACCATTAAAATAAGCCACAAGGCAATAGAAGAAAGCAGGAGGGCATATACTCTATTTCTGATAGAAAAGAAAATAAGGAGGAGTTTTTTTAAGTCTCTTGCATCTGCATCATTATTTTTTTTTAAATATTTTTTTTATTTATTTGTCAGAAGGGAGGGAGGGAGAGCACACAAGTAGGCAGAGAGGCAGGCAGAGGCGGAGAGAGAAGCAGGCTTCCCGCCAAGCAAGGAGCCTATGCGGGACTCGATCCCAGGACCCCGGGATCATGACCCGAGCCTAAGGCAGTGGCTCAACCCACTGAGCCACCCAGACGCCCCTGCATCATTATTTTTAATCATGTTTCTAAATATTTAGAAACATTATATGTGTCTGTGACTTGGTTCTTTTTGCTTGCTGGTAATACATTTTTGGGACAGTCAGGTTATTTCATTTCTGTTTGTCTTCGGGAGTGTAGGAAATAATAGATAAAAGGTTTTCACCTTGAACGAATTTACATTAGAATTATTTTTTGTTTTCATTAAAAAAGAACAGGTTTGATAAAGTAATGTTTAGAAGTAGACAGGGGCCTTGAAATAGGGTGCTCTTAGCTGTGACCTTGACAAAAAAGAGAAGCAGTAATTTAATATATTTGAAAGTTTGGAGCTAGCATAAGAAGATAACCCTTTGTGTAAAGATACAGGCCTTTTGTGAAGTGACGCAGTGGAAACAAATACGATGGCATTCCCATTTCTGGACATCAGGTTTTTATCTCAGCCATCCAGAACATGGTCTCAGTATAGAAGTGTAAGAAGTTTGTCTTGAGTGGCTCAGCTGCCATTCATTATGTCTTTGGCATATGACATCGTTCACCTCTGGCTGGCATTTAGGAATCGTGTACTTCACAGAGATGCGTGTGGGAAGTAGCGAGAGAAGTCTGATAAAAGCAAGGGTGACTGCTAAGAATGGTGGACGTTTTATTTTAATATGTATAAGCTAATAAAAGAGCCATTTCACATAGGGTGTTCTTGTTCTATTTAGTTCAGGCTAAAATTTTCTAAACCACGGTAGTTAACGAGTGTGCGTGGTAGCAGCAGTCAGATCTCAGTTGTTTAGAAAAGGAGACTTGAGTTCCGATCTTTGCAGTTTAATGAAGCAGAGATACATTTTTTTTATGATGATTTCTGTTTTAATTGGCTAACTGTGTTAAAATTTACCAAAGCCTAAGCATGAAAAACAGGTGTTTATGGAAGGCATGTCAGTGCAATGCCAGACAAACAAGGAGTAGTATCCTGCTTCCCTACACTCTTTACTGCTTGTCGGTTGTTGGGCAGGTGTGATCACTTAGGCGATAGAATGAGGTAGTTGGTTGTAACCGAAGGAACCCTAGCATTCGAACACGGTTTCTGTATCTGCAGGTTATTTGGTGACTTTGGGCAAATCATTGGCCCTTTCTGAACCCGTTTCCTCCTCTGTAAAGTGAGGAAGATCATGCCTCAGGGCTTTAGGTGGGCTGTTTAAGGATTAAGTTCACATATATACATAAAGACTATATATGAATTTTGAGTATTAGGTTAATGAATAGCAGAATTTTCACTAAAGCTCAGTGCTGTTGCTTGTCGTACGTTGGTGGCTCCCCTTGTCTTTCTAACTTGATTGGTTGGTGGGCCGCCAGAACCGCCTTCAGGAGACTGCTAGTTGACACAAGCGGGACACCAGAGGCATGGCTGGAGATAAAAGAAATTATAAACGTGGTTTGGTTTTGTAATCCCATTTTACCAGTTTGAAGACTTGAGTCAGTTTTCCTGAAAACTAAAGTAGTTTTACAAACTACTTTAAAAGTACTTTAAAAGTAGTTTAAAAACCCAAGTAGTTTAACTTTTTTTTTAATGAGCAGTGTTTCATTTTCTCTGTACTATTAATTTTATTTATGAAATTTTACTTTAAATTTCTTAATATTGTAGCAGCTGCTTACATATCCTGTAGCTCAGTTCTTTAGATCATTTCTAGGCACAACATATCAATTAATTTTGCTTCAGAGCATACTGTCCCCAAAAATTACTGGCTTAAAACAGCAGTAATTTTATTGGCTCATAATTCAGGGGTCAGCACTTTGGGCTGGGCTCAGCTGACAAGTTCATCTGTTGGGCTTTCCTCCGTTAATCAAGTATTTCACTATAGTTGGGTGGTCTGAGATGGCTCTAGCTGTACGCCTGGGTTCTCTTCCGTGTGCCCTCTCATCTCTCAGAGAGCCAGCAGGGCTTCTGTACATGGTGCTCGCAGGGCAGCATTCCAGAAGGGTGACACTTGAAGTTCACCAGCTCTCTTCTAGTCTCTAAACTCGGGCTGCCTCACCTTGGTCCAGGCAAGTCAGAACCGGTCCAGATTCTAGGTATGAGGGAAAAGAACTCTACAAAGGGCTTGTCACTGTTTAAAATCAACATCAAACAATTGTTACTGCTGATGACAAGTACGGAGTAGAAGTAGTGGGTATTTTAGTCTGAGGTTAACAAAGTTTTAATAATCTGGAGGGTTCCTTAGCATGGGAATGGTTAGATTCCTCTCTTGATTAGGATACATTTCAGGTCATATCTGTGGGCCACATCAATTCGTTAAGTTTGGAACCAGTAGGCTGAGGTCTCTCAAATGGACCCCTCTCAGATTTTCCATGGTGGAAGAAGTCCTTCTGTTATGATAAAGGATTTTCCTAAGGCCACCAAGATTCTTGAGTTATCCTTGAATTATTCTGAAATCAGACATAGACTAGAGAAGGACAAGCCCCTTCCTCCTTGAGAGGAAAAGAGCATAAGGTCTTTGGTGTTATGATACTACAAGTATCATAACATAATTTGTCTGTCTGAATTTGTTGAGGAACTGATAACATCCTTATGATATATTTGCAGTTAGCATCAAAATTTAATCTGCTTTCCAAGTGATACCTAAAGTGTATTACAGACTTCTTTGTCTTGCGCATTGCATACTGAGTATCTCTCAGCTTGCTTTCTTTACATTGTTATTAGGCCTCTCTGGAAGTTCTTCTTTTCTGATTTGCTGATTATCTTTATTTGTGTGGGTTCTCAGCTAACCAAGTTTATGAAACTTGTGTGTAAAAATAAGGATAAGGAAATTCTTAGTGTGGGTTGGATAGTCATTCACCTTTCATAAATTACGTACATACTTGGACTTTGTTGGTGTTTGGTTGCTTTTGGGTTTGCCTTTTGCCTGCCTGTTTCTAAGCCATGTTCAAAGAAAGGTAGCTAATTTCTGTGTAGTTCTGATGTTATTCTTCACTAATTATAATATAAATACGTATAATACAATATATAAATAAATATATTTGGCCAGCTTATAAGATAGATAGAATTTCCCCAGTCTCAGAAATGATTCTGAGAAACTTGATTTTTACCCAGAAAATTATGACTCATTTTCTGGTTCTTCTTTCTGACATTTTAGTTTAAGATGAAATGTTACCTTTGGTTTCTTAATTTTAAGCATTCTTTGGAATAATTCTATGTAATTTTTTTTTAATAGGGACAATTTATTGGCGGATTGTTTGCAGGGTTGTTTTGTGGTTACGTGCACGCTGTGTGCATTCATCAGCCTCGTGTGGCTGCGAGAGCAGATCGTCCACGGGGGAGCTCCGATTTGGTTGGAGCATGCTGCTCCGCCCTTCAATGGAGCGGGGCACCACCAAAATGAGGTAACTCCCTCCGTCTCTGAACCGGTTCTGTTTGTGTAGGATATGGGAATTGCTGTCATTCTCTTGCGCCTCCTTGCAAAGCAGGATAGTGAAAGGTCTGGGAGAAGATCAAGGGAGATGCAAAAAAATGGGAAGAAGGCACTTCTCCTTTGCTTCTTAATTTTGGAGTGAGATTGGGAGCAGAGTTAGGGGGTGTACTGAAATGCTCTTTCAGCCCCTTTGCCGGATTGACTGCTTCGTGCTGGCCTGTAAGCGAACATAGAGACTCCTGGTGATGATACCGACATACTGCAGGCCGCTGAGGAGGTGCCCTGCTTTCTGGGCTCATCGGTTTCTTCTTATGTAAAATGCCTTGTGTTTGCTGCTCCCAGTAGCAACAGTACTAAAAGCACTAAAAGTAGAGTCATTGGAACACTGTTACACAGTCTGGTGCAGTTTTACTTTTTCTTTATGAGAGATGCATGCTTAATGTTAGATGCAGGAGCATTTGCTAGATGTGTTAAGAGAAAGAGGATTAGATAAATGACTTAGTGTCTTGCTTGCTGAGAAATTATTGGGCTAAAAGTGTTAAGATTTAGCTGTGTACAAAAACTATGCTTCGTAAGATTTTATTATGAAAAAAATGACTCTAAGATACTCAAGATGATAATTAACAACTTAATTTTTCTTTTAAGGACCTTTTGCTATGTCAGTGTGTAGTTCGATTTCCATCAGATTCTGCCATACTTTTTTCTTTACAGTGTTGAGTATAACTTCTTAGCAAATCACACATACAAGAAATGAGATTAGAAGGAAAGGACACTTCTTACTTAGTATTAATACTTTTATCATTGTATCTCATATTTTGAAGCATTAATGTGTATTTTGAAATATTTAATGTTGCTCTTTTAGAATCTTCATTGACTCCAGGGCATTCAGTGTTTTCTTTAACTATGTGTTTGCATTAGGTAGGTAGCCAAACTCCGTAAGAGCCAGAGGAACTGACAGAGTCCATATGGACAGGTTTACCTACTAAGCAGGAATTAGAAGTTGTTTCCTTAAGCGTTTAACTGATAACAGAGAATTAAGTTACAGATCTGTATGAGTATAAACAAATAGGTATGTAAGTAAATACGTCTTCATCCCTGAGGTAGTTGGTAAAGACAGGAGATGCCTTATAAATACGGATTATGGCCTAGAGTTGGTCTTGGGGTTTGAGTCTCATCATGAGCTGCCCCCATCCCTGTGGCTCCTGCTCTGCAATGTGGCACATGTGCTAGAGTCTGGGTTCTGTTTCCCCAGAGTTAAAGAATGGAGACTGAACAGTACCAAAGACACAAAGAAATAGAGAAGCCCAGAATGATCAAATAAGGTCACCACCAAGTGAGATGATGGCTGAGGAGCCAGAGGTCATCCTAAGAATGGCTCTCCAGATCCAGGTTCCATGAAAGCTTCCTGGGGTTACACCAGATAGCCTTGATGAAGACTATGTTGAAGACCTTGAGATCATTCCATGAAGGAATCCTCCCAATCCTGCAGGTTGCATATAGAATAGGTTGCAGCTGGGCCCAGGGATGTCCTCAGACCTTTATGTGAGCTTGCTGTACAGTAGCCGAGACCTAGTGTTCACGTAGAGGAGCAGATTGTGGAGATGCTGGTGCAGAAGTAATTCTTGGTTGTCTTACCTGAGCAGAGACGTCAGCCTGGGGTCAGAATCTCGGGCTGAATCTCATTGCTCCCTTCTTGGTCAGCCTATTTTTGGTGAAAAGTAACCAAAGTTCTCTTTGTTGCAAGATCCAACTGTGGTCATGGGAAATCTGAACCTTGGGTTTCTTTGAGTTTGTCCTTGACTAGTTGTAATAAGATTAAGTCAGAACTCCTCTCTGGACCTCTTTTTGGCTGAGGCAGCTCTAGTTCCAGAAGCTGAACTCCAGAAGGAGTTCCTCTGCCCTGTTAAGACAGACAGCCTGCTGCTTATTTTTACTCTGTTGAATGCCTTCTTTTTTGCACTTTGTAACATGTTTTAATGTATTGTTTTTATGTACCCAGAGAGGTAATGGCTTTAACTTTCTGAATTCTTGGTTCTTGCTCTGCTGGCATGAGTAGAAACTTCTGTAACTCTACCAGTAACTGGTTTGGGATGTGCCTGAAGTGTTAAAATTAGCCAGATTTGTTGGCCCATTTTCTGTAATACTTTGTAAAATCCCTAAATTATACTGAATGAATATATGCACTGTGAAGTGAATTTATCTTCTCATATGCCGAGTAGATCCAAAATCAGATACTTGTAGAAAAGATAACTTTGAGAGTTTTTTTTAATAGTTTGTGTTTATTTGCTAGTTTTTTTTTTAATTTAATTTTTTTTTTTTTAAAGATTTTGTTTATTTATTTGACAGGGAGATAGAGAGCACAAGTAAGCAGAGTGGCAGGCAGAGGGAGAGAGGGAGAAGCAGGCTCTCTGCTGAGCAGGGAGCCTGATGTGGGGCTTGATCCCAGGACCCTGGAATCATGAGCTGAAGGCAGCCGCTTAACGAACTGAGCCACTCAGGCATCCCTGCTAGTTTTTGTTTTTTTTAACGGGAAGAGTGCGATTTGGAAATAGAACAGAATTGAGACAAGTTAGCTACATTTCTGGGCTCTTCTATCATTTTAGGCTCCAGCAGGAGGAAATGGTGCTGAAAATGTTGCTCCTGACCAGCCTGCTAACCCACCAGCTGAGAATGCAGTGGTGGGTGAAAACCCCGATGCCCAGGATGATCAGGCAGAAGAGGAGGAGGAGGACAATGAGGAGGAAGATGACGCGGGTGGGGAGGATGCAGCCGATGCCAACAACGGGGCCCAGGGTAATGGCTGCTGGCCCATCCTTACCCTTTCTTTGTGACCATGAGTCCATTTATAGCTTTCCTTGAGGAGAAGGACTGGAGATTTCAAAATTTTGTGGGTTTGGAGTTCTATTTCTAACCTGTTTTTACTTTACAGATTTGCATTTATGGATATACATATGTGTAAATATTTTTTTGTGTGTGAAGCGGGGGACATTTTGTTTTTTGTTGATTTTCAAAAAGATTTTATTTATGTATTTGAGAGAAAGTGAGAGTGCAAGAGCAGAGGAGAGTAGGCAGAGGGAGAAGGAGAAGTGGACTCCTCGCTGAGCAGGGTGTTGAGGCAGGGCTCGATCCCAGGACCCTGGGATGGTGACCTGAGCTGAAGGCAGATGCTTAATTGATTGGGCCACCCGGGCACCCCACATTTTGTCTTTTAAAATCCTGCTCTACACAGGACTTTTATAGAGTGGATAGGAAGAAGTTATTTGTAAGTTGTACTGGACTCGAATATTTTTAAAGGAATTTGATACAGATCTCTTTATTCCCTTTCGTTTCTCTTGAAAAGCACAACTTTTAATATCAAAGAATTCTTGACTTGTACACTGCAGGTCAGATATCATTAAGAAAACCATTTTCTCGGGGCGCCTGGGTAGCTCAGTGGGTTAAGCCTCTGCCTTCGGCTCAGGTCGTGATCCCAGGTTCCTAGGATCGAGCCCCTCATCAGGCTCTCTGCTCAGCAGGGAGCCTGCTTCCCCCTCTCTTTCTGCCTGCCTCTCTGCCTGCTTGTGATCTCTGTCTGTCAAATAAATAAAATCTTTAAAAAAAAAAGAACACAAAAAACCATTTTCTCATTTTCTAGCAGTCTAACTCCAGAATGCAAAAGACGATCCAGGACTGTGCCCGCCAGTCATCTGGCAGTAGCTCACCACCTCTGCTTGTCTCCTCCCGCCCCGGAGTTTTCCTCTCCAGCACTCCCCGTCTCCGTCCACTGGAGATTGCTGGTGGCTGAGTGTCTCCTGGGTGCCAGGCACTCAAACGGGTTCCTGTCTTCATGGAGCTCCTGGTCTAGTGAGGAAGCAGGATTGCCCAAGTGCACAAACACCTCATTACGTGTTGTGATAAATGTGCAGGTTGCTCTGAGGATGCTATTGGGAGAGTCTGTTTTAAACAAGATTCTCCAGGCAGCTCAGAGTAGGTGATATATGAGGTGAGCCTGAAGGATCAGAACAAGCAAGTTGTGTGCTGGGAGCAAGGGGCCTTTGTAAGGAGCAGCGAATCTATGATCAGACGCTCCAAGAAGGCAGCCTGCTGCCACCCTGGTGCCGCTCTCCTTTCCTTCTCTTCGTCTAACGCAGTAGCTCCTGAGTGCATAGCTTCTTTCTTCCACTTGTGCTCCACGTAGTGCTCCCAGTGCTCTCCTGCCTTTAAAATGCCATCGTGGTACAACTAAAGAACAAAACAAAATCCAGGTTTAACCTCCACCTCCCTACCCTCCATGATCTGATCCCTGTCTGCCTTTCATACTGCATCTTCTACCACTCCCTCCCCACCCCCAGAGAATTCTTGTTCCTTGGCTTCCTTGATTTTCTTAGAATTGCCAGATTCATTCCTGACTGAGAGCAGTTAAGTTTCCACTTTCACATAACCCTATTTATTTCCTTTCTGGCACTTAACCACAATCTAGAATCATCTCACGTGTGTCTTTATGTATTTGGGTTCTTATTACCTCACAAGCAAAGAATGTCGTTCAGCTTCTCAGCAGCAGCTTACAAAACACCAAATTAAAAGCACATGTTTTATTATTTATGGTTCAGGTTCCATCAGTAGTCTTTCAACTACAATTCTATTTCCAGATGACATGAACTGGAATGCTTTGGAGTGGGACCGAGCTGCAGAAGAGCTTACGTGGGAAAGAGTAAGATTCTTTCTCTCATGCATTCTGGTGTTTTAACCTTAAACTATGTGTTGAAGTTGGGCATGTCTAGATGCATATACCAGTTTCATAGCTACATTCAATGGAAACTGTAGTAGAACCTTAATTTCTAGAGAAAAGTGATTTGTTGTTTGTGGTGAAAATATTAAAAATACTATAATTTATTGTTGACTATTTTTCTGTTTTCTGGCTTTTAATACAAACAAATTGTGGACTTCTTTACAATGAAGTAACAACTTAAATTGAAATATTCTGATACTGCAGTTGATATACCATGAAATCTTGGCTAGCTCCTTATTCAGTGTAAGAATTAAACCCATAATGGAACTGTTTTTACTTTATAATCATGTGATTTGGAGTAAAAGGCAGCCCAAATATAAAACTCTAAGAAGCAAGTTTTTTACTCTCTGAAAATGATATGCTGTATTGGAAAGTAGTGGGTAAGGATTATGTTTAAATATAATTAAAAGTGAGCCTTTTTTCTAAATAGAATAAAAAATCCTGTTGCATCTTGAATTTGTGCATATTGTTATTTATTTCAGATGCTAGGACTTGATGGATCACTAGTTTTTCTAGTAAGTAAAGCTAATATTTTTTAATAATAGAGTTGTGACTTATTTATCTTAATGATATAGTGATTTCAAATTTGTAGTATGTCCACACTTTCTATACTAAAGGTCAGCATACCCTTTGGTATTTCATTACGTCATAGGCTGAAGAAAGTCTGTTTGTGCATTGAAAATATTGGCAAATAACAAATGTAATAGTATTTAAAAAGGTCATTCTTAAGTACTTGATTTTGAAAAAAGAAAATGAAATACAGATTTAATGGTAGTTAAGAACTTGATTTTCTTTTAACCTTGCATTCTATTTTTTTTTTTTTAACCTTGCAGTGTATTATATTAAGGCTTTGCAGTGCTCACAGTGAGACGCAGTTTCATGTTAGGTTTTTACTGTTAACCAAACCTCACCTATCTTTACCTTATTAGTAAAGAGTACGAACTCAAAAGGGAGGAATAATTCTGTAAAGAACTTATTCTTTAGGAGAAGCGATGCTCTTTTCAGGTTCTGTATTATAAAATCACTTGGGATTTTTAAGTGGCTTGGGGTATCATGATAACTTAGCTACTGGTCAAAGAACCCCTACTGACTGAAACAGTAACATAAGGTAGCAGTCATCTTTGAAGTGATAATGCATAACTGGGGAGGTGGGTGGTGGAGGAAAGGCCGAGTGAGAATGAGTATTCTAAGACCTCTACTGAAACAACCAGGGTGCCGTAGGCAGAAAAGAGACCAAGGAAGAGAAGTGACCTTGCAGAAGCTGTGAGAACGAAATGGACCCTGGAAAGAAGCACTGTGTGGTTTATATTGATGTGAAGTTCTAGAATTAATGCAATTTTCAAATTTTCCTCCATTTGGAATTTTTCAGTGTCATTTGATTTAAATGAAATGTGGCTGTTATTTCTGAGAATCTGTGTAGTTTGTAGTGGCTTACTAATTTCTGAAGAGGAAGTGTTTATGGATTTTTTTTTCTTGCATGTAACATTATGAGCTTGAATTTTACTAGGTTTAGTTTTATGAGCTATCTAATGAAAAATGAGAAGTTTCATGTAATGAAATCACAACATTACGGAGTGAAGATTTCAGTCTTAACTAAGTGGAGTAGTCCGTTAGACATGGGAGAAGAATTGAATATGTTTTATTAATGCTCTTTTCCTTTAGGAACATGTCTTCTGGGTGGTGTCTCTAAACACATTGTTCATTCTTGTTTTTGGTAAGTGGTGTTTATGAAGCTGTTATTTATGGTAGTATGATAGGAGTTCGGTTTTCTAGGAGCCTTGTTACGGGTTTTGTTTTCCTTCTTAAACACTGGAATATGTGAAATGGTTGCAGATAGTCATCCTGTATAGGAAGGCCCCAGGTATACAGATACGTTTCTTTCCCAAGGAACATTGACTACAGTTATCTACCATCTCTGCTGCTTTTGGGCATCTCCATCTCTTTTTATAGAAATTGATTTTAGGGGTGTCTGAGTGACTTAGTTGGTTGAGCGTCTGCCTTCGGCTCAGGTCACAATTCCAGGGTCTTAGAACAGAGACCCTGCCTGGGGCTCCCTGCTCAGTGGGAAGTCTGCTTCTCCTTCCCCCTCGGCCACTCCCCCTGCTTGTGCTCTCTTTCTCTGTCCCTGTCTCAAATAAATAAAATCTTTTTTTAAAAAAAAAAGTGATTTTAGAGTGACTTGAGAATATGCAGCATCCTTTCCCTGGAACTAATTTTGTGCTGATTATCTGTGTGCTTTTCCCTTTGGCAGAAGATCTTTTTTCTTCTCTCAGAATCTTGACCAAGGCTTTACCAGAGACCCTGTCTTGGGAGCTGTCGCTAGAGATGGATATAAGCTTGAGGAGAGAGTGAACCTTTCCCAAGTCTGAAATCCCTGTAGAATCAAATTGCAGTAAATTCAAAGTCACTTCCAAACACTTTTCCCAACTGTGGCTATGAGGATTCTTGTGACAGGAGTCCCTGCTGTTGGGACTAATCAGGGAAAGGAAGAGAGGGGTGGCAGGTTTTTCTGCTCTGAGAAAGATAAAAGAAACTGAATCAAGCAAAACAGTGCCTTAGAATTCAATTCCTGCATCTCTCAAGGGAAAGTGGAAGTGTGGCGATAGAATCAGGCTCTTGTTAGATTGTACTGTGAATTGTGTCTCTTAGAGACACCTCAGGCTACAGATAGCTCTGTAGGAATGAACTTTGATAAATTCCTTTCTTATGCATGTGAGTTAACCCTCATTCCTGCTGAGGAAGAGAAATAAAGATTTTCCAAGGTTTTTCCACTGGATTCCAAGTTACTTGCTTTAAGTTAGGGACCACATTGTGCCTTAAAAAGCAGTTTTCAACAGGAAACCATGTAGTCAAAAAAGACTGAATTATGTAAATGAGAATAAGGCAAAAAATTAATTTCTGAGTATTACCTATAAAAGAACAAAATAAATTTACAGGTATTTTGTTTAAGCAAAATTATCTTGAAAAATTTCCATTGATTCTTAATTTTTAGTAGCTATTTAAGATGGTACAAGTTAATAGGAAACTTTTTCATTTCTTTTGCAGAGGGGGTGGAAACAAATGCAGATTATTCTGCCTACCTTTTCATTGTGTAAAATAATTGATTAATATAGAGTGTGAATCTGTTTTTGATTCTTGACCAGATTTTGAGAGGAAAAAATGATCTGTAGATTTAGTCTTTGTTCTTGAAAGAAAAGCTTAGGGGTGCCTGGGTGGCTCAGTGGGTTGGGCCTTTGCCTTCTGCTCAGGTCACGATCCCAGGGTCCTGGGATCGAGCCC
>ML093165.1:0-48464 GCA_003697995.1 Taxidea taxus jeffersonii
GGGGTTTCTCTAATATCTTCCATGCCTTTTTCAAGCCCGGCTAGAACCTTGAGAATCGTCGTCCTGAATTCCAGATCTGACATATTACCAATGTCTGTATTGATTAGGTCCCTAGCCTTCGGTCCTGCCTCCTGTTCTTTTTTTTTGTGGTGAGTTTTTCCGCCTTGTCATTTTGTCCAGATAAGAATCCGCTGTTCTCCTTGTTAAGTGAACTTGGTCTTGGCTGGATTTCTTGTTGATCTTCTGGGGGAGGGGCCTGTTGTAGTGATTCTCAAGTGTCTCTGCCCCAGGCGGAGTTGCACCGCCCTTACCAGGGGCCGGGCTAAGTAATCCTCTCAGGTTTGTTTCGGGAGCTTTTGTTCCCTGAACGCTTTCCGCTTTCCATAGAGTTCCGGAGGACGCGAATGAAAATGTCGGCCTCCCAATCTCCGGTTCGGAGGAGCCGCGAGCTAGGGGCCCCAGTCTTCAGTACGCCTTCAGAGAAAAGCGTTTAATCACTCCCGTCTCCCCAGCCTCCAGCCGCGCCCGGTGAAAATCGTGGGTAAGCAGTCCTGTCTCACTGGCTTCTGGGAGCTCCGAGCTCACCCAGCCTGTGACCAAGCGTCTCTGTCTCTGGCAGAGTCCCACCTGGAGTCTCCGAACCCTGTAGATCCCTGAGCTCTCCCGGGTCGGAGTCTCCCCGGATCTTGTGGGGACCCCTCGCACAGAGCACCGGCCCGTGCCACAGACCACTAGGAAACCTCGGCTCTGTCTCCGCAGCCGGCTTCCCCGCTCTAATACCTGTGTGCTCTGCGACACTCAGACACCCCCAATCCTTCTGTGACCCCGGGGGACCTGAGTCCACGCTGTCCCCGTGAGGTCTTCACCCCAGTTTAGCCTCTGGAGCAGTGTCCCTCCATGGGGCAGACTTTTAAAAGTCCTAATTTTGTGCTCCGTTGTTCCACTGCTTGCCAGGAGCCGGCCCCTCCCCCTGGGGTCTATCTTCCCGTCGCGTTGGATTTACTTCTCCACTGGTCCTACCTTTTAGAAAGTGGTCAATTTTCTGTTTCTAGAATTGTTGTTTTACTTCTCTTTGATCTCCTGTTGGATTCGTAGGTGTTCGGAATGTTTTGATAGGCTATCTAGCTGATCTCCTGCTGCCTGATATCATCTCAGCCTGCTACTTCTCCGCCATCTTGACTCCTCTATCTTGGTGTGGATCTCTTTGGGTCCATCTTTTTTAGAATTCTCTGGGCTTCCTGGATTTGGTTGTCCTTTTTCTTCCCCAGATTGGGGAAGCTTTCAGCCATAATTCAAATAAAATTTCTGCCTCCTTTTCTTTCTCTCTTCTTCTGCAACCCTATAATGTTAATGTTGGTCTGCTTGATCTTGTCCCATAAGTCCCTGAAGCTTTTTCATTCTTTTTTTCTTTCTGCTGCTCTGATTAGACGAGTTCCACTACCTTGTCTTCAAGTCTACTGATTCCTTCTTTTGCTTTATCTAGTCTGCTATTGAATGATCTAGTGTCTTTTTTAGTGTAGATACTGTATTTTTCAGCTCTGTGACTTCTATTTGGTACTATCTTGTATTTTCTCCTTTTTTAAGTTCTCACTGTGTTCATCCATTTGTCTTCCAAGTTTGGTGAGCAACTTTACGACTGTTCCTTTGAACTTTTTTATCAGGTAAATTATTTATCCCTATTCCACTGAGGGCTTTTCCTAAGGTTTTATCCTATCCTTTTGTTTAGAACAAATTCTTGTTTCTTCATTTTTCTTTGAATCTCTGTTGTTTTCCTTTAAATCTATTATTTAAATAGCCACCTCTCCCAATCTTGAAGGGGTGACCTCCTGTAGGAGATGAACCTTATCACTCAACCTTGCCCTAGCTCTTGGCTGTCTCCCAAACCTCTGTGATTTTTTAAGCAGCTTACTCTAGTATTAGTGGCTTCTATTGGTGGGGGTTTACCAAGATCTATCAGTGTCCCAAAGGGGAGTATCTTGGTCAGCATATAGATTCAGGCTGACTGGAAGCCAGACAGTTAGACAGCAGCTTTTAAAATATGCAAAGATATCTCTTTCAGGGGAAGACTGAGAGATGGACATCTCTGTGTGCTGCTTCTGTAAGAATTGTTGCTGTGTTTGCTACTGTTCCATTAGCACAAAAACACAAGCCCTGTGAACACAAGGCCCTCTGGCCACCAGAGCCAGGCTAGCAAAGGATGTGGTATGGCCATAAATGCTGGAAACCCTGATGACCTGGGGTGGGACAGAGGGAGCATGATGATGATACCTGCCAACCTCCCTGGTCTCCGGAGGGGATTACTGTTGGCCCTTAGAAGTGTTTTTAATGGGAATTTTGCCCCTTGGGCCACAGTTATGAAGTTAAGCTACTAGGCCTGTTTTGCAGAGATACTGGAGGTCCATTTCAGACTGCTGTCTCTGAGCTGTGCCCTGGCGAGGAGGGAGCCGGTAAGGAACTGTTTCTCCATTGGTTGTGTCATATGGGACCCACAAATGTAAGTGCCATTGGCCACCAGAGCCAGTGCTCAAGGACTATCCCTGAGGTGGCAGCTGCCCAAACCAGGGCACCAGCCATGTGCTTAAGTTCCTTCCCCAGAAATACCAGGGACCAGGAGGGAGGCAGAGGGAGAGCATGCAGACGGCTCCCATTGGCCCCTGCGGTCTTTAGAATATTCCAGAAGGGTGATAGATGTGTGTTAAGTTGAAGCCTGCCCCTCCCTCAGGCCAGAACTTTCAGATGAGCAAGCGTCTTTCATAGGAAGACTGGACACTTTTCAGTCGGCTGCCTCTCTGCTGAGCCATGGCGGGGAGGCAGGGGCAGCTCAGTCTGCCTGACCCCTTTAAGAACGATTTCTCTGGGGCGCCTGGGTGGCTCAGTGGGTTAAAGCCGCTGCTTTTGGCTCGGGTCATGATCCCAGGGTCCTGGGATCGAGCCCCGCATCGGGCTCTCTGCTCGGCAGGGAGCCTGCTTCCCTTCTCTCTCTCTGCCTGCCTCTCTGCTTGTGATCTTTGTCAAATAAATAAATAAAATCTTTAAAAAAAAAAACAAAACGATTTCTCTGGTGGGTGAAGTGGGTAAAGAGGTCACATGGTACAAATTTCCAGTTATAAGTTCGTTCTGGGGATGTCACATGCAGCATGGTACCTCTAGTTAATAATACTATATTGTACATTTGAAAGTTGCTAAAAGAGTAGATCTTAAATGATTAGAAATGTCTATATTCTCATGAACTTTTAATCCTTCAAATAAAAAATGAGTAGACTACAGAAAATGAAAGTGTTTCTCAGTTTGGTATAGCCTGTGGGTCTCATAGACACAGAACCCATTGGTTTTCAAAGCTAGATGTTTTGGGGGGCTCATCTCTAGATGCAGGTCTTAAAAGTTGGGGTGCCATATGTGGGGTCCAGACCTTTCACTCCTCAGGGAGAAGCTCTGAGTTGTGAGTTCCTTCATGACTGTGCCTGGCAATGCTGGGGGTAGAGGGTTCTTATGGGAAGATCGGGTCTCAGCCTCTCCTGTTTCAATGTGGGCTTTTTTCTCATTTGCCCAATTCATAGGAGTTGCTCAACTAGTTTTTGTTTCTTCCAGAAAATGTTCTGTATAGAGCTGTAGATTCAGTGCATCTGTGGGAGGAGGTAAGTTCAGGACTTTCCTGTGTCACGGTCTGGAATGAGAGCCCTCTTGTTTATTGTCTTATTAGTACACCAATGGGTAAGAGTGCAGACTCCAGGGTCCAGCTGCTGGGCTTACTGTCCTGCTTCCTGGCCGGGAAACTTGGGCCTTTGCCGGATTGGGGTAAGGGTAGCATGTGGTTTATCAGGTTGAGGATAAACGGCCATACACAGAGCGCTAAGGGCTGGGTGGCACAGGGGACTCAGTAAAATCCTTTATCGTCCGTCTCCTCCTTCTGAAGTGTCAACTTCATGAAGACAGGGCTTTATTTTCTACCCCAGCCCCTGGAATGACTGGATGGAGAACATGGCTAAATATTCCTTATTCTTTGGTGCCAGCCCTCATCCTGCTGGCCTGACCACCCCATTCCAGTCTGACCTTTGCTTTTTTAGACTGCTCACAGCTTTCCATCCTGTCCTTCACGTCTCTGAGTCTTCATGACCTTTCTGGACAATGGCTGGATGGTCTGTCCTGGGGAACTCCCTGAGGCTGGCTCAGATACAGACAGATTGGTGACAAGCTTTCTTAGCTGAAATTTAACCTTTTCAGCCCGAAGCACCATTTGTGTGTAACTGGCTAAGTTTTAGTGGGAGTATTAGGAAACCATAATTGCCACCTTTTACACTATTCCAGATGTGTATGCATTAACAGTCAGAAATGTGACTTTATTTCACTAAGTAGCAAATACTGTGGCCTGCGTGGCAAGTTAGACTATCTGTACAATGTGTGCAGCTTCCCCCCGCCCCCCACCGCCCCCAAAATACCATAGACCAACTTAGGACAGAGCAGAGGGGCGGAGCACTGGACATAGAGGAGGGTGGCGTCTAATAGGGAAGGCCCTGGAGATCTGGGAAGGGGCCAACCTCCTATGCTTCTAGTGTTTAAGGCTTAAAAAAGCTACCCTCGGTTTGTGGGCTCAGGTGTCCTGCTTAAATCTAGATGTGAAAATTAGCTTAGGAAAGAGAACTCACAACTAGAGGCCAATTTTTTTGGTAGGCACTTTTGTAAGTGTATTATAATGTTTATTCCGAATTACCACCTAACGAGATGAAGGTTGGTATTTGAACCTGGGCCTGAGTGATGTTTCCTGAAGCTGAGCCCCTACTCACTGTGTCTTTCACTTTCCATTGCTCAGTAGGAGACCTCAGTGGGAAAGTAGGGCTAGATTCTGTGCATGCTTGAACACGTTCTGGACCGAGCGGGAACAACTCAGCTGCCTGGATCTCAGGCTACCCAGCTGGTCTAAGAAAAAGGCTGCCTCTAGTTCATCTATGCAAAAGTATTTGTTTTCTTTTTCCTGCCATGCTGGTTGGCAGGTACGTGGCCGTTAGCCAGTGCTGGCATCTCTCAGCATAGGTGCTGTTGGTTCCGTGAGCGCAGATAGCCAGGGGCACCCTTTTTCTCTGGGGTAGGGTGGCCTTGGGGAGGGAACCATGTGCCTCCTAGGCTCAATGACAGCCACGCTGCAGGCAGTGCCTACTGACACTTTCCTAGAATATATGATTCTAGTAAAACAGAAGTAGCCAGCTTTCTGCTCTGGTTGATATGTAGATACACTTGACCACCAACCACATCTGATTTCAGGCCACATTTGGAGAGGCAGAGCGCTGAAGAAAGCACAAGTGTGTATGATTTGGAGGACTTCTCTGGAAAAGGACAAATTAATGGAACAATGAAGTAACCTTTTAAGCCTTTTAAAGGTTAAGATACTTCATACAAAACCGAGAGGAGTTATTTTTGTCATCTGAAGCAAGATGATGAAGCGGTGTTCTTCTCATAAATTATATCAGTGTTTCCCAAACTGATGCCTAAAGGAAGTATTGCAGGAGACTGAATGCCTTGAGATTGCACGAACAGTAGTTTAAGGAATGGTGTATCCTCCTTTTAAACATTTGGGGTGGCAAAGGTAAGGGACCAAAACTGTTTTAGGTGTGACTGTTTCTAAGAAGTGGTCGGGGGGGGGGGGGGGGGGACAGCTTGGGAAATGCTGAAATTTCTGATTTGAAGGTAAGTTTGGATAAACGTATCTGATCGTTCACTCATGTGAGTTTTACATGCCAGGTGCTCACATGTCCAGGGATACTTTGAAA
The DNA here is from genome assembly GCA_003697995.1 of Taxidea taxus jeffersonii. Taxonomy (NCBI): domain Eukaryota; kingdom Metazoa; phylum Chordata; class Mammalia; order Carnivora; family Mustelidae; genus Taxidea; species Taxidea taxus. The sequence continues at coordinate 5,763 of ML093165.1, forward strand.
CCAGATCGATGAGCCAATAATCTGAAGCTTCTGGTCCAATTTTTTTTTTTTCAGCATTAAGTATCCAAATCAAAGAGCCCTCGCTCTCATGATCAGCTGACTAGTTAGTATCGAAGCTCATGAGTTGCCTCTAATCGCTTCATCCCAATAAACACGGGAGCTGGAATGGATGCATGCACCTTCTCAGTGCTAATATTCTAGGTTTTCACTGTTTGGAAATTAATGTGTATGGAAAGGAGAACTACTTTTGGTGGGGGGGGTGTATGTTTATTTTTATTTTTACTTTTTTAAAAGATTTTATTTATTTGACAGTACAAGCAGGCAGAGGGAGAGGGAGAAGCAGGCTCCTTGCAGAGCTGAGAGCCCGATGTGGGGCTCGATCCCAGGGTGCTGGGATCGTGACCTGAGCTGAAGGCATGTGCTTAGTCCCCTGAGGCACCCAGGTGCCCCGTGAATTGCTTATTCCAATAGAAAAGTGACAAGATCCAGAGTGAGGGCCCCTCAACACAAGGAACCAGAAACAAAGCCTCCCATTCTTAAATAACATTTATTATTGTTGCAAAGAAGGCTTGTTCATGAGAATAGTTCTCACATTCGAAGATATATTGGTTATGGTTATAGAAGCAGGTTTCACTGAGTGCTCTAGATGAAGGAGGCCTGACTACGACTCTGAATTCAGCAATCTAATATTCACAATGTGTTGGCTGCCACTTAGCTATTTATCCAAACATGCCTTTTTAATTTTTTTTAAAACATGTGCCTGCACAGGGTGGAAAAAAAAACACCAAGGGCTTGCTAAAAAGGAGAAGCCTAAAAAAGATAAAATTCCCGCAGCAGTGTGGTTCCACTGCAGTCTGTGAGTGCAGGAGTGGTGTCCGTGTGGGGAAGTGTTACGCCCAGTGGTTTCTCCATGTGAACAGTGTGAAAGCCCTTGAGGTTTTCTGCGGCTGCCAGGAGGGAGCGGGAGGGTCCGTTCACTGAATCCAGTCGATGTTCAGGCACCGCGCTATGAACGCAAACATATCTGAGACCTCTTCTATCACTTTGGCTGTGGGCTTCCCGGCCCCGTGGCCGGCCTTGGTGTCCACGTGGATAAGCAGGGGGTTGCTCTGCTTCCGGCTCCGACCCACGACGTACTGAAGGGTGGCAATGAACTTCAGGGAGTGGAGAGGGACTACACGGTCGTCGTGGTCGGCGGTGAGGAGAAGCATGGACGGATACTGGATGTCGTCTGCCTCCGGGAGCTTCACGTTGTGCAACGGAGAGTATCTGAAAGGCAAAGGAGTTTCGTGGGGCCAGATGGCAGAGGCACAGTGGTGTGTCCACGGGGCTGATCAAGGAAGGCAGGTGCGGGGGGGTGGGGGGCACAGTAAGCCCTGTAGTTTACCAGCCTAACTTCACTAGCAACGACCGCAGCTAACTAGTCCCCGGGTGCCCACCACCGTTCTGCGTGCAGTGCCGTGAAGGTCATAGCTGGCCGGGCTACAGCCAACTGGGGAGCTGCGTCATAGATGTGGCTCCTGCTCTGGAGAAACTCCCAGGGCTGCTGAGACAACCCTAACTGTAGGTGCACACTTGCGTCATGAACTGTTCTGCATTCTTCAGACTGACTTTCTCACTACTACCAAGTAGATGGGCTTTAAGCCACTGACCGTGGGTATAATTGGTGCCAGCCTTTCTCTTGTTGAAAAACTTGAAATTCAAAGCATGTGGCCGCTTTTTGCTCCTTTATCATCTATGAAACGCGTACTGCAGGCTCAGCATGGCAGTCCCAGGAAGAACCCGGGTCCTGTCTGGGCCTCTGGCTGGCTCTCGCGGTTCGGCAGAAAGAAAACGGCCTTAGGCTGATGGTGCCAAAGCCGGTGGAGGAGCAGGGAGGCACCTGCTCAAGTACAACTTTTCAGGTACGGAAACAAAAGGGTTTTAAGAATAAAAGTATGGTTGAATTAAACAGTAATTGATCGTAGTAAAGTGAGTGGGTCTCAATTTTCTTCTTTACGTTTTACTCAATATGGACGTCATGTTTCTCAGTGTTCAGTATTACTGAATATAATCAGCTAGTTTAGTAGAGTTTTATTTTGGAGGGTAAACAGTCAAAAACAGTAAAATTTCTGCTCAGTTAACCAAATCAAGACTGAAGAGTTCCAGAGTATGGCCTCCCAAAAGACAAGGTGGGGGTAGCAGTGGATTGGTTTTCTGATCTCATTTCAAAGTGTTCTTGGATCAACCCCAGCCTTCTAGATCAAGCTTAATTCTTGGGGAAAAAGGTTTGGAAAACTGAGAATTTCTGCAGGAAATTTATCCAAGTTATTCCCAAATGTGGAAATCCAGCTCCTTAATTGGGTGGCAGGGAGGGCTCTGAGCTCCAGATGGTGCTTCATGGGACAAGCTGCTGGGTCTGAGCAGCTCCCGCCCAGTTGGGCCCCCTCTGGCTCGACTGTACTCTGCTGGGAGCAGCAGGGATGAGGAGAATATAGCCCCGTGAGAGCTAGGTTGGAAAAGTAAAGTCTAAAGTAGGAATATCACAGACTTGAAAGATTAAATTACTTTTCTTTCCCAAATTAATTTTAGAAGTACTAGGTTCCATTGAATATTTTGTTGCCTTTGATACAGAAGTCAGTCAGTATTTTGAATTGAGTTTAGATGAGACTCCCTAAGCATGTATTTTCTTTACGTTAATTTGAATGATAGCTTCTTATTTAGCTTTTACTGGTATTTGTCAATGAGGTTATTTCAGTGATAAAACTTTGGTCATTTTAGTTGAAGAGCTAAAAACCGCAAAAATCACATAAAATGAAAGAAAGAGCTTGATGAGAGAAATAACTGTAATGAGATGTGGAGTCAACTGAGAAGACTGGGACAGGGGACACAGGCAGTTCTAATTGCTGATGTCAGTCCCCAACCCCCTGCACGTGGGAAGTGAAGACAGGGAACAGCCAGAAAGAATGTAGCTTGTGGTCACAAGAGTCTAAATGTCTGCCATTTTCCCATTGGTCTTGCCAGAGCAGCTGAAGGATAGGAATGCAGTTGTACAATATTTTAATAATGTGATTTGCAGTTTCAAATATATATGGTTATACTAAGAGAACAAAATAAATTTAATGTACCTGCATATATCTCTCTTTCCTTCTTAAAAACCCCATACATAGATGTATACTGACACCTTTTTCTATTAGTTTTTGATTGCTATGGTAACAAACTACTACAAGTTTGGCAGCTTTTTAGAATAACACAGATTTCTTATCTCACAGTTGTGTCAGCCAGAAGTCTGGGTTGCCTCAACTGGGTTCTCTGCTCTGGGTCTCAGGGTTGAAATCAAGGTGTTGGCTGGCTGGGCTCTTATCAGGAAATTCTGCGGAAAAAAAAATCTGTTTCCAGACTCATTCAGGCTGTTGGCAGAACTCCGTTCCCATGTGGTTATAGGACTGAGGTCTCCCTTTCTTTGATGACTGTTGGCTGGGGGCTGTCCTCAGGTTCTAGAGCCCCCTTCCTCCATCTTCAAAGCTGGCAATGACAGATCCAGTCCTTCTCCGGCTTCTAGTCTGACCTCCCTTTCTGTTGCATCCCCTGCCTCCAGCCAGAGAAAGTGCTTTCAGGGTTTATCATTAGACTAGGCCCACCTCAGAAATCCAGGATTATCGCCTTATTTTAAGGTGAGCTGATTAGTAACCTTAACTTAATCTGCAAAGTCCCTTCGCAGCGGCACTCAGCTCAGTGTCTGATTTGAAGAGACCAGGGGACAGGAATCGGGGGGTGGGAGGACATCTTTAGAATTCTGTCACATCTTGGCAGTTTGTTGTTTTTGTTAAAGACCAGATCAAAACAAGGAAGACAAACAGGTATGCCCATCACTTCCCCTACTGCTGCAGCAAATGATATGCAAATAGGAGACACCGAAAGGGACAGAGTCAAACACTTGTCCTGACTGTTCAGTAGAATGTCAAATCGTTAGCGACATGCACCATATGTATCGCTACGAATTAAGACTTACTTGATAAGCCATTCGAAGTGTTGTTTGCTGTCTGAGCACCCATAATCGGTGGTCCAGGCGTGGCCGATGGTGTACTTATGGAACTTCAGCATGTCCATTACTCCCACTTGGGCAATAACACAACCGAAGAGGTCAGGGCGCTGATTTGCACAAGCAGCTGAAACCAAGACAAGGAATGGAAAAGGAGGCAGTCTGTCATTAAACATCTAGATTAAACAAAGACAAATCAGCACTTTGTGGGAGAGCCGGTTGGTGTGGAGAAAAAAAACCCCTACATTTGGTGTTGGAAGTGTTGTGAGCGGAAACTGTTCGCACAGTCCAAGGCAGGGCCTGTAAGCCGGCACAGGCTCTAACCACTACTGGCACGTGTTCTTGTCCTGTTTTAAAAAATACTCATCTTCGTATACTTCAGTTATGTAAATGTATTTCTTTGCTTGGATAACTCAATATTTGTTGAACATCCCACCACGTGCCTGGCACTGGAGTCAGATCAGTGAAGGTTTTAGTGGGAAAGTTAAGTGAACGAGTGATTAGAGTGTGGGGACCACCCCTGTGGGGGAGTTCAGGGGCTGTGGGGTGTGAGGGGACCTGGGGTAAGGAGTTAGGGACGCTATGGGAGGAAGTCCCATCGAAGCCAGTGTGACGAACAGTGAGTCAAGGGAATCTGGATGTCTCCTACCTCCGGCAAAAAACTTAGTTCACACCCTGATTCCGAGTTCGGTGCTTATTCCTAATACCAGATCCTGAGTTCTACCCTGGGAGACCCTGATTCTCTCAGATATGAGAGGGGGAGGAATCTATCCTTTCAAATAAGCCTTCAATACCCTGAGAAGGGAAATCCATTTCTGCAAGTTGTTCAAGGAACCAGGTTTGCCAACAGATGTAAACCAGTAAGCTGAAAATATAAAGGAATTACTGGATGAAACAGTCCGTTACTGAACAGCTCTCCCACTATTGGACTCAGATGGTATTTTCAATATCCTTTCCCATTAAATCTTAGATTTATTTGCGCTTTGTTCTTCTCTTTTACACTTTCATATGATACACATGCAAATTCAGAACATACCCAGAATCTGACCTCTTCTTGCAGCTTCCATCACCATACTCCAGGGCCAAGCCGCCACCGTGGCTCACCGGGACAGAGGCCTCCTACCTGGTGTCCGCTTTTTTGCTCCTGCCTCCCTTAACACCATAACACGATCAGTCCAAGATTGATCCCATTAAAAAATAAGTCAACTGTGGACCCATTCTGTGGGGCAGGGTCCCACCCAGTGTGCAGCCCCGAAGAGAACAGCGCCGGCAGCGGGGGACAGCCTCTCGGGCTATCATGAATCAAGCCTGTGTCCAGTGGGTTCAGCTGGGTCACTCTGTGTCATTTATCAGATGCCCTGATACAAACGGGTTTTGCTTTGCTTGCTCCCACCCATGAGCCAAAGAAAGTCAAGAGCTGTCTACGGACAGTGTACCCGAAAACCCCAAGAGTGTTAACTAGTAAGTACGATCGAATCCAGTTCTCACCCACTAAGAGGCCTCCGTTTGAACCTCCATTAATAGTCAGCCTCTTGGGAGATGTGTAACCTTCCTTGATCAGATACTCCGCCGCGTGCTGGAAGTCATCAAAGCAGTTCTGTTTGTTTGCCAGGATGCCACCTGCAATGTGCCGAAGTGAAAGACGGGAAAGAAGCAAAACCTTAAAAACAACAGCAATAGAAGTTTCACCTAAAGGGAATTCAAATGATAGGGCAGAGTTTCAATTATCGATTACTGACACACAGCAGAGCAGGCTAATCCCACATTTAGAAAAAATGCCTCAACTGAAATTTTGTTATGCATTATGGAAAGCCATTAACACCACAATCACGAGTCCACAGGGTGGATCTGATCACTTGTGTCAGAGAACCACGAGGATGACGGAAGTAGGAAAGCAGGCAACCAAAATGAACCTAGATTTTTTTTTTTAATTTTTTAGATCTTTTTTTGTTTATGTGACAGACAGAGATCACAAGTAGGCAGAGAGCGGCAGGCAGAGAGAGAAAGGGGGAAGCAGGCTCCCTGCTGAGCCCGCTGAGCAGAGAGCCTGAAGTGGGGCTCATCCCAGGACCCTAAGATCAGGACCTGAGCCAAAAGCAGAGGCTTAACCCAATGAGCCGCCCAGGCGCCCCATGAACCTAGATTTTAAAGAGGCCGAGCTTGAGCTGTGCTCAAGCCTTTCTGTGTAGTGAGCAAGGACCCCGTCTCAGGGACGGATGGCTGTGAGCTCACAGGGGTGGCTCCTCAGCCCTCCTCTTGGCAGGAGTTGGAAACGGTAAGGCTGAGAAATAAGGTGTTCGGTTTCGTCCTTCTTTAGGGAAGGAGTAAACAGGAGTGAGGCGGGGAGGTGGGGGTGCACAGAGCAGCCTGTTACAGTTTCTCAATCCTTAAATTAAGATCTGAGCCATCTTCCCAGAGAATCTGGATTTTCTCATCTAGAAGTCATCTGGTGTGTAAAACCACACAAAGAAATTATGTAAAGAGAGGAACATCTGTAAGGTCTTGGAATATCTGAAAGTAAAGGCCAAAAGCCAAAGATGTGCCCTCAACGGAAGAGACGTCTGAAGTTACTGCCTGAGACATGAACAAAAAACAGACACACATCTAATTAGATACTTGAGATTAACCACTTCTGCAGAAATTCAATTAAAGATGGAGCAGTGCTACCAAAGAAATTTTTTCATATCAAATGTTATTAAAATTTTAATAAGAAATTATCAGTGAATTAGAACAGCTAGAATTACTTAGTTTCCAGGAATAATATCATTTTGGGGATATGACTATATTTTTTTAAAAGAGCATTAAATTTTAAACTCAATAAACAGAATGGAATTTAGATCTATCAATGTTTAGTATATGCATGTCTAACTGGAAAAATCCACTTCAGGCCCCTTGGCTGCCTAAATTTGGAGAAAATTTATGAATCAGTCTAAAACAGATAGTCTGCTTTTAGACTCATTCAAGCTCCAAACTGCTCCCCAGGGCTTTTGGATAATTAAGCTGGTTAATTAATACAGAGATGAGGGGCACTGGCACCTGTCACAGCACGGTGCACACCTGGGGCCAGAGGGGGTTTATGGAGAAGAATCTGGGTTCTCCAGGAGAGGGCCACGGGACCAAGAACCCATGCAGGGGTGTGTGTATGTATGTCACAAACGGTTTAACAAGTAAATAACATGTGTTAGGTGGTCCAGACTTCACATATGGAATTGGAACATAAATATATGAAATGTAGAGATTACCTTGTTTTTCTTTGATCATCTCTTATTATCACAGTATGATTTTAGTGTACTTAAACTCTAATATCAGGTCAGGGTCAAAATTATATAGTGACAATTGATTAAGTCTTTAGGGATGATACTTGGGAGCAGTCACCCTAATGACAGCTGGCAGGCGAGGAGCCCAAGTGTTAACAAGAAAACACTCACTTTGGCTGAGATGCTCAAGTAGTTTGTATGTTGTCGGATGTCAGCCTTTGGGGTGCTTGCGGCATGTTCAGGGGGTCAGGCTTGGCCTTTCCTACATCTTAACATCTAACAGGTACTTATGAAAAATCTCTTTACAGATCTACTCTCATCTTTGCAGACTGGATTTGGTGCAGAAAACCAAAGCCTTTGGCCTCAGGTTCAAGAACAAGTGGATAAATGCAGGTCTACTACTCCTACTGTGGGAGAAGATCCCCTTTGCCTGATGCTGGCTACCAATGCCAAGGCCTGGAGGCTACCTTTGTTCCAGCAGGTCTTCTTATCAGGGATGGCAGATGATGAGAGTGGGAAGAAGCCTGGGGCTGGTGGGACTGAAAGTGCATTCCCACACCCTCCTCTGGCTATTGGTTAGTCTAAGAATTCCAGACACACAAAAGGCTGGGGAAAGAATGTGCTCCATATGTAAAGAAAAGGAAGAGATAAGACTTAAAAAAAAAAACTGGACAGCCTGGGGAATGACGCTTACTATGGGAAGTAATATCTCCAATGAAGTGAATACACGCTTCAGGAGCCTGGAGAACGGAGACTGAATCATTAAAACCAGAAAAGAAAAACAAGTGAGCTCTCGAGCCTAAAACCTGCGAACAACAGAGATACAGCCGTAATGTTAGGAGGATGCTACTTCTTAGCAACATCGGGGAAATCAGAAAACACAAGCAAAAGGATGCCTGCTCTGGGAACAGGAAAGTTCTATTTGGGACTGCTCCTTTTAAGAGAAAATGACCTGGTTGGACACAGCCTTGTAACGCTAACCAAACTGCCTAGTCTTGACTCCGGAGAGATGGAATAAATGCCAAAAAGTGCCCTATAGACCCTCCTCTGACCGTGATAGATAAAAATATGCCCGCACATTGCTAAAAAACCCAATTCTGGTGATGCTCTATAGGGAATGCTTCTGAGAAAGTGTGTACTTCATTAAAATAAACAGAATACAAAGGAAAACAAAATCGGAAAAAATGGAGCTGTTTCTAGAGGGGCCGCGATACCTGCAACATGTCTGAACATCTCCTTAGTTTTCGCTTGTCTAGCCAAAACGCTGGTCTGCTCCTAATCCCGGCAGCTCATTCAAACACACTGGTGGCTATGCTGTGTTTGTGTTTGTGGAGAGAATACCTCACCTTTATGCCACGTCTCTCCGTACTCGCCACCTCCTCGGATGTTGGCCACCGCAAGGACGCCGCCCATGTGTCTCACAAAGATGAGCCTGGACACGCTGAGAAACAGTTCAAATAATGAAGCTTCCCTTAACCACCTGGTAAGGACCACGCTGTCTCTATCCAAAAAAATGTATTCCCGAAGACACTCCACATGTAATATTACTGAAATAGGAGGCTGGTAGTTTTATATCACTTGATGAAATTGCAAAATACAAAAGTTCTGATTATGTGTAACTGCAAAGTTCATACATTTTCACGTGCATTCAATATATCTCATTTTTATGTACTGGTAAATATTTTACGATAGGAAGTGGGAATACGCAAGTCATAATGCAAGCAGAGAAAGAACCAGAAGCTCTCATTTCATGCTGAATCTGTGTCTTTTAATGTCGGCAAACTGAGTATCTCCAGCCACGTGACACAGCCGTGGTGTGAATGGCTCTGGGCTTGCAGGAATCCTCAGTGGGGTCCCTGCTTCTAGAATCTCTCCCCTCATTGTTCAAGTTGGAATAAAGAAAGCTGTTTCTGAAGCTGGGATTTTAAAGAGGTGTTCCAATTTTACAAACATTTAGATGCTGAACTAGGTAACTAACACAAGGTGTGAGAGGGGTTGAGGAGACCAAGGACACGGTCCAGAAAGGAAGCGTGGAGGGCTCAGGGCTGGAGAAAGTTTTCTAGAAATAAGCAGAATAAACTATAGCACAAAGCCATTAAGTAAGTCCTTTGGGAAATCTGGATTTTGTTTTCTCTTCCTCTTTCCACTCTGACCCTAACAGTGCTAAATGACATCCATCATTTCTGCTAGCTAAAATTAATTATCATTCTCCCTCTTAGTAGCTGGGTAAAAATGCAGGCTTCTGTGACCAAGGGTTCTAGAAGGCCTGAGTGCTGACTTCTTGGGTCTTGATTCAGAAAAAAGGAGAATTAGAGGAGGTGATCATATCACACAACTGGATTGGCCTAAGAGATTCTCAGTCACTTGGGTCTTCTCATCAACATTGTTCATGTACTCCTGATGGTCTCTACAGAAGCTCCCAGCATATCTGCTGGGTTCTGGGATAAAAATGGTACAGGTACCCTTCCTTTCTCATCTCTTAAGTCCCAGTGGAGCAGGATTAATAACCACTTGTACAAATGAGCAACGACAAGCAGTTTCAGCTATAGATCTGCTTGGGAACAGGGCTGTCTCCATGCAAGACACATCAAAGGGACTAAGGAAAGTCGGGCTCCAGATGTGAGTCTCTTAAACTCACTCTCTGAAGGAACCACATGCTCATGGCCCCCACACTCAGGCGTCACCATGACTTGAAACTGAAGCTTGAATTTCATCACTTTGAGTGATAAAGAAGGGCAAATGAAACCACATTTTATCTTTTAAGGATTAGGTTAATCTAATGAGCCAACAGGTACTGGTTTGCATTCTTAGACTAATCATCACAGAGAATAAATATGGCGTGTGGTCTGACCGCACAGACATGGGCATATGAATGAGGCGCCAACGTGACTGCCTGGGAAACTAGCAAGAGGTGGGCAGCCTGTCTGTGGCTCAAGCCCCACCCCGAATCACGGCTGACGTGGAGGAAACACTGCAGAAGGCAGAATGGCCCTGCCGCTGGACGGGGAATGAGGAATCACCCCGCTCGACCCTTTTAACTGGTTTCCCTTCAATGCATTCGTGTGATGATCTTCCAAAAATAGTGGGCTCCGTGATGATTTTACAAGTTCATCGGGTCCTCACAAACTAAAGGATAAAATCCAACTTTGTAACCAGATGTCCAAGGCAGTTCACAATGTGGCTATAAGCTCCTGCAGGCCAGGGACCATGTCCATACCTCATTAAATCCTCAACAATGAGCCAACCAAGGCTCAAAAACAGAGCAACAGTTTTCTTGTCTTCGTATGTGGGGTGGCCAGTTGGATCTACACTGATTCTATGTCTTGGTAGTCACCAGCCCATACATTTCTTCCCGAATAGGATCAGATTTCGTATGAGGCTCTATTCAGAAGTTGGCTCATGGCTGGTCTTACTGGTAGGAGACTCTTTGTTTTTACTAAAAATGCTCATAGCAGATATCACTTTAAACTGTGAATGGGATATTAAAACCAGCCTTGCAAATAACTGACAGAAGATAGTTATTTAAATAACAGAAGGGGTGGCAATACAGATTCCCCCCCCGAACCCATACTTATTGGGAAATAATCACATAAACAGTTTAAAATGAAGTAATAGCATATACAGAAAGTATACTTGTGGCTGAATGTTAAGATGGTCTATTTTAAGACTCTGTGGTGCTGAAAAATACAATCAGTAGCTGAAAAATCATCCTCTCTGAAGAGAATGCTGAGGGCAGTGGCAGGACAGCAAATGTGACAAACACCGCAGGGACGAGCTTCCTTCCGTCCAGACCTCAGCTGACCCTCTCCTTCGGTAGCCTCGGCATGTAGCTCTTAAACAATCTATTCACCGAAGACAAAAGATTAGCTTGGGATTCTGAAATTCCTGACCAAAAGGCATGTACTTAACATGCAATCTTGCCTCTCCACCCACACACCCACACACACACACACGAAATACACAGTTACGTACATTTGAAACAATGAGTTAGTGGACTAGTCTCTGGTTTCTTCCCACCCCAGGGAGAGGACCACATCCACGCCGAAGTTCTGGGAGCGCTCAAGGCTTACCTGTAGTTGGGCGTGATGGATATGTTGAAGCCGCCGTAGCCATATAAGAAAGCAGGATGAGAGCCATCCAGTTTTATGCCCTTTTTATGCACAATGAACATTGGAATCTTTGTGCCGTCCTTGCTGGGGTAGAAAATCTAGAACACAAGGGAGCAGAATGGATTTGGTATTCGTTAACGCTTGCTTTTAGATGGGAGAGGCGTGCAGGTAGTCCACGCTCTCTTTAAGATGGAGAGCAGCACGATGGATAGCCAGTCCCCCTGAGTATCTGATGTGAAGCATCTTTCGTTTTAAGGAGACTTTGTGGAGTAGAGAAAAGTGTCGGAAAGTAGGGAGACCTGAATTTGAATTCTTATTCCGCAAGGATCTAATTAGGTCACCGTGGGTAAGCCATTAATCATCCTTTGGCCTCAGTTCTTCAGCCCCAAATGGGGCCATCGTGCCCACCACACAGAACATAGAAAACAGGCCTTCACTTCTCTGCTCCTTATCACCCTCCCAGGATCGGAAAAGTCAGACTGGCCATCCTACCAAATGATTCAATCTAGGGAGACTCTCCTATGGAACAAATTTCATATTCAGCTTTCTCTCTACATGTTAAGATACTCAACTCTTCATTTTTCTGTGTTCAGCTATTATTAAGTAAATGTTAACAACTACGAAATTATGTATTAGGTGAGAGAGAAGAAAAACAACAAGGAAAGCCTATTATTCCTGGTTTAAAACATTTTCTCTAGCATTTTTTTTTTTTTTTTAAGTAGGCTCTGCACCCAGCACGGAGCCCAACGTGGGGCCCGAAATCATGACCCTGAGGTCAAGACCTGAGCTGAGAGCAAAAGTCAGATACCCAACCGACTGAGCCACCCAGCACCTCATTCCTCAGCATTTTTTTTTTTTTTTAATTTATTTGACAGAGAAAGAGATCACAAGCAGGCAAAGAGGCAGGCAGAGAGAGAGGGGGAAGCAGGCTCTCCACCAAGCAGAGAGCTCGATGTGGGGCTTGATCTCTGGACCCTGAGATCATGACCCGAGCTGAAGGCAGAGGCTTTAACCCACTGAGCCACCCAGGCGCCCCCCTCAGCATTTTTAATTAAGGCTCATCACACCTGCCAGAGTCTGGGCAACCTTGGGCAAGTTTGGTCAACATTATTCATTACTTCTTGGACAAAAGGAGGAAGACAAAAAGGATAAGAAAGAGAAAACTTAATGCTAATCCAGTGATAAGCCACCAAAAACAGATAATGGTTTCTTCCAGACAGAAAAAGCAGTAAACAGTTTTCTCTTTGGGCAAACATGGCGTCTTTACCCCAAATGATACCTGGAAAGTATTCCCGCTCAGAAATGTCTTGCTGACCTTGCATGTTACACTCAAGGACATAAGCCTTTGCACTCAGTCTGGTTTGGAGCCACAGTCCATCCAAAGCTTTGATGGTAGTAATTCTACTGCAGAAGGCTGCCACAAAGTCCCTGGCAATCGACGGGGTGGGGGTGGGGGAATGCAGCCAAAAGCACTACAGGGTGAATAAATGCCCGCACACTTGGTAGTTTTCTGAAACCTGCCAAGAAATAATAGCAAAAAAAGCACTGGTTTCTGACTTTGGAGAGAAATACTGAGAGAGATGCAAATTTGACAGTTCGGGAATCATGGAGAATATTCCTCAGCATTCAAAACTATCAGAAGGGACGCACACTTTTACTGAAGGTTGTTAGAGGCTGCCAGTTAGCAGCGTCTAATAGACCGTGACCGTGTGGGTGGTACGGGTACAGGCAGAGTGAGAGAACAAGCTCCAAGTCACTGGCTGGGGCTGATGAGTTCAAATACAGGGCCTTCACCTCAGACGTGGGGGGAACCTGGAGCTCTCCAAGCACAGAAGGGGCAGGGGAGCAAACCGGCTCACACGATTCCACCTCAAACGAATCCTCTGTTCAGAAATCGCCTTCCCTCCAGCTTACACTTATCCTCAAACCCCCGCCCCGCATCTCCTTTCTCTCTGGCCCAGCTCACCCACCCACGACGCCCTCCTGTGCTCCCTGCTCTCTGCCCAGCCAGCGGGGTTGATGCACCCCTAGTTTCCACTCAGCTGGCTCTCCTGTGCCCTGTGACAATGTGGCTCCTGTAGTCCCACTTCTCTTGCTGCCCCCTAGAGATGTGCAATGCCTGCGAGTCAGTGGGCAAGTCTCCCTCCCCCTCTGGCTCCGGGACAGAGGAATCCTTTTGGAATACCAGCAGAAGCACAAAGTCCCCTTCACGCCCGTAGCTGCAAAAATACATCCAGGCTGAAGCTGGTGTGGTTCAGATGTTAAAATAACACCACTCTGAATGCTATCCAAAAGCGAAAGGGCACTGTGAGGATGATTACAATAAAATCACCTTCCAGAAAACTCCTTACAAGAAGGCTATTTCAGGGTTTACCACACCTCTGTACACACACACACAGTAGTGCTCTAGGCCATTTCCATTTCATGGCACAGCAACTGATAATAAACCTTAACCTGACTCCTCAACGAAAGGGCAAATTGAATCCTGTCTTTTTGTAACCATGGTAGGAATCCACGTGAACATTTTAGAAATAGTCATTACAAGTAGCCCAGCCATTTTCCATCACGCACTGTCTCCTTCGACTTAACAGAAACTGCTTTCCTCTTGAAGCCACTTCCTTCAAAGCTTTTCTTTAAGAGGCTCTGGGATGTCTTTCCCACTGCTCTGGATCTGTTTAGCTCAGAAGAAAAGCTAGCAAACTCCTTATTTTCACTTGCTTCCCAAACCTCACCAAACCAAAAGGCTCCCCTTCAGAATCTCACTAGTGGTTCTTGAAACTCACTGGCTGGGCCTAAGCATCTGTGACGAACATGCTGGAAATCCAGTTTCCCGAACCGAATTCCCAGAAGTCCCGACTCTCCATGTCTCGGGGGAGTGCTTGAGGCTGGAGACTGAGCAAGTCTCCCGTCTGTGCTGGTGCAGGTGGATTGGAGCTCAAAAACCAGCCACATAGTTTGCTTTTATCACCTCCTGTATTTCCGTCAATTATATTGACTAAAACCACGTGTCTTCCCACAATCCTTGATAATTCAATATGGGACTCTTCTCTTCCCCCAGTTCTCAGCGATTTTCTTCAGTGCCTTTAACAATGAAATTGATGACCTGTCCAGTGTCCTGTCCTTAGATGCCTGAATGCCTCATTGTCCAATCTCAGCTTCTACACCCCCTATCCACTCGTTCATGCCAGTGTTTGCTGGGTGTCCACCAGGTGCCAGATGTAAAGATGAACGAGAGCTGGACAATCCCTTCCTCACGGGACTTGGGGTGTACAGAGACAAGGCAGCAGGCACTACAAACACCCATGACCTTGGCTCTGTCTTTGCCCTCGGATCCTGAAACTCTCTGCAAGGAACGCTGATGTTTCCTCCTGTGACTCCAACCTATTCTTCCACCTTCCTTCCCCTACTGACTCCTGAGGTATCTGCCTATTTCTTTTTCTAACACTTACCACAACATTCAGTCCCTCATATTCTCTTTGGTTCTGTCAGCCTCACTTGGGCTCCAGACCCTTAGCCAGCCCTCTTGGTGTCACTAAATGCCTGAAATCCTCTAATTCTAACCGAAGTCACTGGGTTCCTTCTCCTCCAGGTTGCGGGCACTCAGAAAATGCCAGCTCGTTTCGCTGCAGATTAGTCATACCTGAACTCACAGGCTCTGAACTTTAGGCTTTAAGTCAGTTTTCTACTTTCCCTAAATGAGTTCCTTACATTTCTCCTCCTTTTCCTTCCAATGTCTTTCCTAAATGTCTTTCTTATACCCTTTTCTTGTCCTGAAATCAATTCCAGGGTAGCTGTTTCCAATACTTTACATCTTCTTCCATTCCTAACACCGCTCATTTGCATCCCCTACTCTTTGTCTTGCCTGTTGTCACAGAGGCCATCTGCTTGGAGTTCTTAAAAAAAAAAAACCTTCTGCCAACTTCACTCACCCTCTACAACCCGAGAAAGCCTCAGCCTTGATTCTAGTCTTCGCCAGTCCCACCACCATCACACTCCCAACCATCACCACATCTTCTTTTTGCATTTTCTCCCTTTCCTTGGCATGCAAACACACTCAGAGTTCTCCTATCCTATATAACAAAACACCAAAACCTTTTGCATTGCCCTGCGTGCCCCTCAAGCTAAATTTCCATGTCTTTCTTCCCGATCACACATCTCCACAGTCACCTATATGCCTTCCAACCTCATTCACCACTAGTGGCAAAGTGGTGTCTTTACCATTTTTTTTTTTTTTTTGGAGATTTATTTAATATTAGAGAGAGAACACAAGAGCGAACAAGCAGGGGGAAAGGCAGAGAGGGAGAAGGAGAGAAAATTTCAAGCAGACTCCCTGCTGAGTGCGGAGCCCTATGCGGGCTCCATTCCATGACCCCAAGATCATGACCCGAGCTGGAACCAAGAGTCAGATGCTCAACTGTCCGAGCCACCCAGGCGCCCCAGCTGCACTACCACTCTGGAAGGGCATCAGTGAGTGTTTCTGCCTTTCTCCTTACCCCTCCAACTTCATCTCTGTTCCGATGGTGCATGTCCTTTCCAAGGTTTTTGTAAGTTTATAGAGACACATCTACGCTTACATATTTACACACACACAGGTTACGGACATGTGATGCATGGGGTCATGCTAATACTGGCGTAAAACACAGACCCTCCTCACACAGCAAGATATGATGGGGTTCCTTCCACGTTAAACCCCCCAGATTTACCTCATTAAAAAAAAAAAGCACACACAAAAATTGAAAACCAAACCAAAACACAACAAAAAAAACAAACAAAAACAACTGCCTAAGCATTTTATTGTACGAATGTACACAATGCATTTAATCATCTGCTTAGGGATGGATATTCAGACTCTTGTTTTTCTCTTAACAATGATGGAATAAGTCCCTTTTAGATAAATCTCATATATTCATGCTATGATTTCTGTAGGATATATGTTCTTAGAAATGAGACTGCAGATCAAGAATATGTGCATTTAAAAATTCTGACAAATAATTCTCTAAAAATGGTTTATCAACTTGAGTCCCTAATAACAGTGATTATCTAAGTGTCCATTTCTTATCTGCAGTGGATGCTACAATGGATTTTAATTTTTGCTAGTCTAACAGGTGAACTTTACCATCTCATTATTGCTTTAAGATTATTTTTAAATTCACAAACATTCTCATCTATTTATTCAACATTTTCTGTCTCTTTGTCAGAAAGCAAAGCATTCCTGTTCTTTTATTGTGTTACTTTTCTGATTAGTTTATAGAAACTCTTCTTACATCAAGAATATTAACCTTTTTCCTGCCAAGTTTTGTTTGTATCTCCTCCCCGTCTGTAACCTGTCTTTTACCTTTCTTCGTGGAATCCTGAATATACACACCACACGGATAGGAAGGGGTTTCTCACCCCAAGTTATGAATATTTTTGTCTATTTTCACTTTGAATTTTTACATTTATATTTGGAATCCAGATGGGAAGTGATTTTTGCATTTGGTCTTTCCCCCAAAGACCAACTATCACGAACTACTCACGGAAGGATTGTTCTTTTCCCCACTATTAAGAAATGCTACTTCTGAACTGGTTTCTTCCCAGGCCTCGACTGGCCTGGCTTCAATTTCTATCTGACAACGGCTTTGGCTTCCTGGGTGGAGTGGATCTTTGGTTCTTTTTCTTTTTCATTTCTCTAATTCCTTTTCCACCTTCCTAATTGATCCATTACTAGGTCTTCTTCCCACCACATGCTACTGAGTTGCAATTTTCTATACGTGGTCCTCCCTGCAAATCCCTCCTCTGCCATCCTCAGAGAGCCCTAATAAATTACTCTGTGCTAAGGCCCTTCGAGTCCACACATGCGGCCTCCCACCCACGTGGGCCCTCTACCTCTCCACGCCACCATGCCCCGGATATACCTGGGGACATGCTCCTCCTCTGGGCTCTCTTGGTTTGGCTGCTACCAGTGGTCCCTCTTTCTTTCTCTTCTCAGCCTCCTGACTGCCAACTCAGACTCCTGTTCTGGGCCAGGGACCCTACACCCGGGCACCCATTCAGTCCTTCTGGTTCCCACAACCAGGCCTCTCCTCTCCCACTGGCAGACCCGCTCAGGATTCCCTATAGCACGAGCCTCCAGACCAGCCGGTCTCCCTGATGCCTCACATTTGCTAAAGTGGAGTTGTGGCAGGAAGAGTAAAACCTTCAACTATTATTAGTCACGTACACCAATTAGAATGTAGTTTATAAAAATATGTGTACGTACGTGTAGGTGTATAATACAAGAGCCAATAGTGCTTTATGAGCAGACAACTGCCAGGCCTAAAGCCTTGTGTTCTTTCCCCACTGTTCCACAGGGTATTGCCACCACAATACTCAGGTTCAAGTGAAAAAGCAGAACAACTTACTCTCTCCCCCTTCATACTGATAACCAAATGAGAGCGAGCTGGCAAAAACACCTCCATTATTTTTGAGAGTCCACGGTGGGCATGGCCCTTTAATGGAATGCCAAAGCTTTTATGGGACCCTTAACTGACAGGAAAACAAAGGCTCACATGGGATCCAACAGGCGGCCCCTTGAGCGATAGAGAAAGTCTGTGTCATCCAGGGCTAATGGCTCGTCTCATGAAGCTGCCAGGCCCTGCCTTCCCCCTCTTCCTGGCAGCAGCAGAGCAAACAGGCTGTGCCAGAGTCAGCCTGACAAGGAGGCTGTGATGCCAACGTCAGCAATGGGGTCTGTCCCCCTGGCACAAACCTTCACCTAACAGACTGCAGGTCCCGCCAAAGAACCTATGGCTGGGAGTCTTTGGAAGCCCCTGGGAGATCCCAGAAGAGGCTCTGCTTTAGCACGTTTCCACATGAAACCTTCGTCGGGGACACCACAAGAAAAAACCACATCACACGGCAATTCAGAGCCACTGGTCATTCTAAACCTGACCGAGCCAGCCGAAGGTCAGTCGCTCAAACACTGTGTTAAGAAAGCTTCCCTCCTTGATTTTATTTTTTTCCCCCTTTAAAACTTAAATTCTTCATTTGGGAGACTCTCACAGCAGTGGAACAACGTTATTCCACGTCTCCAACCAAGAGCATTCAGCGCAACAAGGCAACGAAGGTCTATGCCCTCTGGGAAGCCCCCACTGTTTCTCCAGAGGACAGGGACGGGTCTTTTCTGAGTGGTCCCAAGACTGTGCCACTCGATACAAAAAAGCTTTCTCAGCCCTGGGGAGTTAATAAAATAATCTCAAATTCTGCAGACTTATAATGTTTTAGATACAAGGAGAGATTGTCCTTCTGGGACTTCAGAAACTGGTCACCCTCTTACGCAAATGACAAACCTGAGATCCATGAAGATAAGATACCTGCCAAGGTGACAATGCCAGTTTATGGAAAGTTACCACTATGGTCTCCTAAGTCCCTGGTCCAGGGTTTTCTTCCTACTCTTATCACAAAGTAATTCACTCTACGGTATTACTTCCTTGTAAATACCTGTATTGGGTGTAACTGTGTAAAATTTTGCAAATGTTAGAAGCTTTGGCACAGATTTAATAGGTTTTTATTTCCCTCAAGACAATAATCACCAGTCTCCAGGGAATCCAGGGGACAAATATTCTCCCAGAGATACTGTGATTTATTTGCTTTTCTGTTTTTGTTGCCCTCTTCAAAAGGAGACTCATTCAAGAATGTCAAAAGCCATATTTAAGATACAGAGGTCATTATATTTACTTTTTTTAAAGCAAAATAAGTCTGCATGGAAAGATGACCCTTTTCCAAACAGTCATCAATGTTACCGTCTTGACGACAGATTATTAAAATCATAAAAAGCCCAGTATATCCTGCAACGCCATTCTGCTAAAAAAATAGTCTCAGTAATATTTTTAAAAGGCATAACAGACATAATTAACTTCACAAATGAAACTGCTTGAGACAATCATAAAGAAAGCAACCCCAACTTTCTAAGCAATCAATTAAATTTAAAGCAGCTTCCCATTTTGCATATTAAAGGCCATATTCTAATGAATGATTATTTAACAGATTAAGAGCTCACAGATCCTTGAGTGGAAGTCTTTGAATTAAAATCTATTGAAGGAAAAAGACAAAGGATTTATACTTACATAAAGCATGTAATAAAAAGTGCCAGAAATGACCACCCCTTTATTGTCAAGCACGGCTTCCCAGGGACATCACCAAGTGTAAAGAATCGCTACTCTTGGACCAGGCTTTGGCGTGAGAAGAGTCACTGAATACCTGTCCAGCTCTCCTAACAGGTGAATCTGGTTTCAAATAGATGAAATAAAAACATCTTCCTTTAGGGGCGCCTGGGTGGCTCAGTGGGTTAAAGCCTCTGCCTTCAGCTCAGGTCATGATCCCAGGGTCCCGGGATCGAGTCCCACATCGGGCTCTCTGCTCAGCAGGGAGCCTGCTTCCCCCTCTCTCTCTGCCTGCCTCTCTGCCTACTTGTGATCTGTGTCAAATAAATAAATAAAATCTTTAAAACAAAACAAAACAAAATCTTCCTTTAAAGGAAAAAGGCAGGGCAAGGAAATAAGAAATTAAGGAAACGTTACCGTTCTTCAAGTCAATGACATCATCAGTCACGAAGAGACCAGCCATCTCTACTGAGATGATTATTTTCTTGAAGTGAATACATTTAGTAGTAAAATCAATTTTGCTGAGACAGTCAAACATGGGCAACCACTGAAGCTTCTGTAAACAATCAATCTTCAAGCGCAGATTTGTTCTCGTTTGGGTCGAGTGCTATCCGAGGCGAATGCCAGCACGCTCATTACCCCTGGTAAAGGGACACGCTCAGCCCCGGAAGACGAACGTCAACTGCAAAGGGCAGGGCCTCCGGAGAGAAGAATGTTTGGTGATAGCAGCTCCTTCCTAATTTTAGGGCCTGACAGGTTTAAAGGAGAATGTTCATGAAAGGGTGTTGAACTTCCCTTTATATACGAGTTGACAGAAGCCACTTGTGCGGCCTGTGCTAAGTGTGGCAAACGCATGTGACGAGGAGCAGAGCTGCTCAGAAATCTCACGGTCAAGGAAAACAGGAGTCAAGACATTCCATTGCCCAAAGAACCAGGCAGAAAGCAACAGCAGGGCGTCCATTACCTTGTAAAACAGAGGATGGGGAGAGCTTTGCCGGGTTTTGAGGGGGTGCTGCACGTTGCTTAGGTTAAAGATACCAGCCAAGCGTTCGAGGGTCATAATCCTATTTTCCAGGCATTTGACTTTGGAGGAGTGGGGAGGAGTTTAAGAGCCACCTCTGGGCAGAAAATACAAAGGGAAATTTCTATTCCAGATCCTTTGGTTTGTTTTTCAGAGGATGGCTTGATAGTTATTCTAACTGTGGAGCTTTAAAAACACCCACGGGGGGGGGGGGGGGCATCAATGGCAGCAACTTCAGTCTCTTTGAAATCTATTTTAACTTTTGGTCCATTTCTTGAGTATCAACAATGTGCTAAGTGCTCTGCTGATAGTCTCTGCAGAAATGCCTCAGCTCTCCAAGGCTGGGCCACCTGTTCTTTGGAATAATAAGCCTATTCCCAGTTCCAAACCGTGAAGCAAGAAGTGAAACAGATGAAACAGAAATTGAAGGTGCTGAACACAGGGAAGAAAGACAGTGGCCCACGTCGGTCGTGGCACTGTGATGAGTCTGGCTGGAGTTTGGAGGCTTTCAGGGCCGTGATGAATAAGCAGGACTTGACCACAGACCATAATTGCCATCTCCAGTTGCACTGATCTGACCTCTTTGAGGTCAAGGCCCACACAGTCAGACCTCTTAGAACAGAAGGACATACTGCCTGCACAGGGTCAGGGAAAGATGCCTCTGTGCTTGTACCGGGCATGCTTCTCTGGGTGCCCCCCAGAACGTAGCCCGTGAGGATGCTAAGGCTCACCATGGGGGCACTGAGGCGGCACATCAGACGTACTGGAAACAGAATGATGAGTCCATCATCTGAGGGTCATGAGCCCTGCACTGCTCGCATTCAGTGAACATTTGATGAATGCATGAACGAGTTAGAACTGCACATTACGCCCTCTCTTTCTGACCTCCCCCCAACCCCGCCGCCCCAAACCTATGCCAGCTTGCTTCAGGTCCTGAGGCTCAGAGCACTTCGGAAGCCTCCCACACATCATCTCCTCCCTGCCTGCCCATGTGAAGGTCCTGGCTTCTAATAGGATTCCCGCTTCCAATCTTTGGGCATTTGTTACCAGATGAATCTCCCTGAGATTAAAAGAGAGAGAGAGAGAGAGAGAGAGAGAGAACCTTCCTTTTAATCTAGGTTAATCCCTTCCTGACAACTCGCAATGCCTCCCCATTCTCTACACCATGAGGTCCACATTTTAGATCAGCCATTACATCTCTCCACCTTTTATCTTCTACCTTTCTGAATCCTTCCCAAGTTCAACTGTCCTCTCCACTGAAACTGCCATTCGCATTTCCATATCCCCGAAGTCACCAGGCTTGAGAGACTAAACCACGACTGAAAAAAAAAAAAAATTCACTGGCTCTTAGGAATTCAATTATTTGACAACCCCCCCACCCTGCCCCGAGCTCCCACCCAATACACACATCCCTAGTGCTGTATCTCAGGCAGGTTCAACCTTTGCTTGGCCATTTCCAGTAGTAAGAGAGAAACTAACAACACCAGAAATGGCAGCTCATTTTACTGTTAGAAAGTTCTTCCTTACCTGAAAATATCAAAACAAATGAAAACACAGGGAACAAAGTCAGCCAAGGCTCTGGAGACAGAACCTAGTGACAGTAAATTTCTATGTAAACTATCAACTAAAGTTCTGTACATTAAAAAAAAAAAATACTAAAGTGCCTGCCAGTAGGTTTCTATATTTTTCACAATAGGATTTCCCTTAGTCCTTAGATCAAAAATAGATGTTATTTATTTTAGTTGATGTGTTTAAAACACTGAAAGAGTTCTTACCATGAAAAAGCACTACTCTAAGGGGTTTATAAATATTCCCTCATTTAATCCACATTATGAGGTTTGGGCCAGGGAGGGGGCTACTCTGACCAGAGAAGCAACTCGTCCATCCGGGTCATAAATCCTGGGAGTGATGGAGTCAGGATTTGCACCTGGGCCGAATGACTCCACACTGCACGCTCTCAGTCACTAGGAACAAAGATCAGCAACCCCTTGGCCCTCCTTTTGGGGCCCCCTCCCAAACCTCCTCTTCATAGCTATTGTGCTGTCATGTGTTTGTGTGTGAGCACGTGTGTACCTCTCTGTATCTAGCACAATGCCTGGAAGACACTGGGCACTTCGAAAACAAGTCTGGGTCATTGCATAAACAAACACGCAAACTGGACACCATGCTGCAGTCAAACAACACACAAGAAAGCATTCTAAGGGGAAATGCATTGAAAAAAAAAACCCTCTAGAACAGTCTAGAGTCTGGCATCAAAATGCTTACAAGCTGAAAAGGAATAAAATACAAATTAACTCGGGTTGAGGCACTCAAGAAACCGTATAAGGTCGCAGATTTCTAACTTATTACTGATGAAAAATATTTAACATCTGACATTTTCTTTATGTGTAGCTGTTAATCTATTAATTTAGCAATGCCATGGAGGACGAGCCTCACAGCTCCGAAGCCGTTTAGTTACGGTAATTCACTGCATGACATTGCACCTGCGTCATAAAAACCCAGGAAGAATACTTGAAATCCATTTCAAATTCTCATTACACTGTGGCAGACCCCTTATTTATCTTACTGCCTTAGAAAAATACAAACTAATAAGCAAAATGTTGGTGTGACAAACTCCGGCTAGAATGTTCGGTAACAGCGGGGAACCAACCACACAGCTGTGAGGATGGGGGCTTGCAGCTCCGAATGCCGTAAGACGCTGGACTTGGAGAGAGACAGATGTTAGTGAGGAGAAGGGAGAGCAGTGTTTGTGCGATCAAGCAGCTCCTGGTGAGGGCAGGGGGGGGCTGAGGCAGAACTGCGCCACCAAGAGTGGCCCTGAGCCGAGGGCAGCATGGACAGAAGTCCTCGAGCCGGGACGCTGGCACAACTGTCCTATTACCACTTTTTCGTTTGTATATCCCAGGAGAATGGGAGATGCAGCAAAACACCGTGAGGAGCAAATGCACACAAAATCATTTCACTGCCAAATAAGGAACGACCGGAATACTGAAGAGGGGGACCTGGAGGGAAAATTCTCTGGCATAAAGACGTTTACGGGAGTTTCTGCTGCACACCCCCAACGCTGCTAGTACACCGATCTGCTTCTACCTAGACTCTCTCAGACAAGGTAAATGCCAATAACCAAAATAAACCCTGGGAGAGTCAGAGGCGGAACGACACATCCGGGATGATTTCAGGTGGCTTAAAGGACAGTCGTTAGGAAGCTCATGAGCGCCAAGGTGCCATTCACCACCCCTCCCCCCACCCGCTGGGGAACGGGGAGCTGGAAGTGGACTCGTGCCCGCGGGTGAAGGCGGGCGGCAAAGAGGTGGTCCGTGGGGAGACACGGAAGTAGAGGCTTCCGGGAGCAGCACAGACAGCCACTGGGGGCAACTCATCGGGGGCTGGAAAACAGGAAGGGGAGCAAATGAACGCCAATCACAAGGTTCAGAAATCCTGCTGCAAAGCTACAAGCACAACTTCTTTGATTTATATTCTATGCTTGGCTGTGTGAAATGGTTTCGTATTTGTGCAGAAGAATGACAGCAAAAATCTTACTGGTTATCTTATATCTATATCCTTTTTTCCTTTTTTGATGGCTACGAAATGCCTCCCACCACCTTGCTCACCCCAGCACTATCATGACAGAGCTTGCCTATTCATTTTTAAATGCCTTAAATGAGGAAATGGTGTAATTTTAAATATGCAGACACACACCCCTTTGTATTATCACTTGTAATCAAGGCATTAAGGTAGTGAAATATCCAAGTGTAAGGAAAATGAACATTTCAGATGAATAATCGATTCATGTTCGTGGAAGATCTGGAAAAGAACACTGTGCCGTTCTGGTGATAGGTGGCATTCAGGACGGAGGATGGGGAGCAGCTGATGACCATGAAGCATCAGGGGTGTGTGCAGAAGAGCTGGCTGGAAACCAGCACGCTGCGGACACAAGCTGCCATCGCGTGGATGCTGTGTACCATCCCTCCTGGCTGGTAGTTAACAGGCAAAGCCGAGAGCTGCAGGGAGACTCCTCATTCCCAGAGGGCTGGGCTTGGTGGCTCCACTCACAGCCTCTTCAGTCTACTGCTTTCCTGGCCACCTCCCCAGGCC
This sequence comes from Taxidea taxus jeffersonii, assembly GCA_003697995.1. Taxonomy (NCBI): domain Eukaryota; kingdom Metazoa; phylum Chordata; class Mammalia; order Carnivora; family Mustelidae; genus Taxidea; species Taxidea taxus. The sequence goes on from ML093165.1 coordinate 30,386, forward strand.
CTAAATGTTAGTGCTCCCTTTGGTCCTCCTGCCCCCCTAGACACACAACCGAGGGTTTCAATCTGTGCCCAGGTGCTCACTGACCACCACCAGGGACAGCCGTCACGACTCTCCCTGACTCCTGACTCTAATTCTGAGTGCCTGGAAAATGCCACCTAGGTATCCAGCACAGTCCCTTTCCAGGGCTCCCCACTCAATAAATTCTCACCCCATCTGGGTGCAAAGCAGACCCTATGGTTTGACCTGTCTGTATTTCCAGGCTCAATTCCTGCCGGTGGGGCCCAGCCCTGGTGCTGGGAATATCTCTGCTTGTGTACAAGCTCTCCTCCCTCTGCGCCCTTCCCCTGTCTGCCCAAAGCTCCTTTCCTGGAAGCCCTCCCGGACAGTCTTAGATGTTCTTTCTCCTCTGGGCTCTCACAGGACCTGGGGTCACCTTTCATATAGTTTCTCCCACCATCAAATTGCTACAAATGTTTGATCACATCATTTCCCCTTATAAATTCTATCATTCCTTATAGTCCCGGTGCTGCCAGATATAATGTAGCAGCTTGAGAAATGTTTGTGAAAGAATTGTTTTTATTTATCTATGCTATCTTCTCATTTAGAAATTCCATTTTATTTAAATTAGGGCTATTATAACTATCACTGCCTTAGGCACCCCTCCAGCTTCTCTCTGTGAGGCACTGGGACTTTGGGGACCTCGCTTAGACAAATACAGCCAGGGAATACATTACACGAAACACAAACAATGAAGAAAAGAACCATACGTACAAGTCAATAAACTACTGAGGAGTGAAGGAGGAAAGGGAAAATGAGCACATGAAATGTAAGAGGCTGCTTTAGAACATGTTAGAAAAACCAAAAGCCAAAGGGAGAGAATAAAGCTTCCAAAGTCTGAAAGCATTAATTAAAAAATCCAAATGACCACACTCTCATAGAATGTGGCAAGGAATCCGGGTCAACCGCAGGTGGCCTGTGGGGTAAGGAGGTGGCAGAATGAGTGCACGGGAGACTCGAGGAGCACCTGCCAGGCTGCGCTGCCCAGTCGGGGCTCGCTCATGCAGACCATAACGTCCTCCTGCCCTCCTCTGACTGACTAGTTGGGCCACACGCAAGGTCCTGTGTCCACACGGGTCCACCGAGGCGTGATGGGGGCCCGAGCGCTCGGGCAGAATTCCAAGAGGCCTGATGGCTGCAGACCTGCGAGAGGAGACTGCACGCGTGAGCCGCAGTCACCAACAGCTCACGCCAGGTGGAGGCTTCGCTGGCAGTGCTGCATGTTCCTTATGAAGTAGGAAAATACATGTCACTTAGAACACTGTGTTCAGGATACAAACTCTGTTACAATTTTGAGTCCACCAGAAAAAATTAATGCCTGCAGAGAAAATAAAAGGTAAGGATTTACTAAGCTTTCTAGAACTGCTTATATTTTTAAAGAAAATATTTGGAAAATGAAAGCTTAAAAATAAAGGAATGTATTTCTATTGATAGGATTCCAGGTGCTGTGATCAAAGATGGGGCCAGGGGCAGAGGCAACCCCCATGTTCCCCCAAGGCCTCCCTGCCTTCTCTGGGGAGGGAAACGTGGTATCACCAGGGCAGGCACTGTTCTAGCTCCTTCCAGCACTTGGAGGATGGCTGGCCATCACCATCTGCCAACTCTGAAGCTGGTTTGTCCCCATCACATGGGGTTGGCCAATGACATGTGGCCGGCCAATGACATGTGGCCAGGGGAGGGAGGGCTGCGGGCTACCATGGGATGGGATGTGTTTTCTCTCTGCACCACAGGGACAGCATGGTCAGAGCCCCAGGGAGGTCCAAAGGATAGTGAACAGGAGCAAAATGTAAACTTTTCTGACTTTACGCCTCTCAGGCTGGGATGGTGCTTGTTAACTGCAATAGCCTAGCCCACCTGACTGATGTAGAAAAGAGCAATGGGGAAGGAACTCATTCATAAGAAACAGGAAATTTCTCATATTCACTATCTGAGAGTCTTCCAGCACCTAAACTGAGTACATATTAAAAATGCACATACTTCAAAATTTTAAAACTAATTTTTTCATTTCTAGTTGAAACTCAAAAATTGTTTGGAGAAAACAGTAGGTAGATAAAGAAAATGTGGTACCCACACATACAAATAGAATGGACTGTTACTCAGTCATCAAAAAGAATGAAATCTTGCCATTCACAATGACGTAGATGGAACTAGAGTGTATTATGCTAAGTGAAATAAGTCAGTCTAAGGAAGACAAATACCATATGATTTCACTCATATGTGGAATTTAAGAACAAAACAGATGAACATAGGGGAAAAGATGGAAAAATAAGATAAAAATAGACGGAGGCAAACCATAAGAGACTCTTAACTATAGCGAATAAACTGAGGGTTGATGGAAGGAGGTGGGTGGGGGATGGACCAGATGAGCGATGCCATTAAGGAGGGCACTCGTGATGATGAGCACTGGCTGTTAAATGTAAATGATGAATCACTATATTTTACTCCTGAAACCAATACTACACTACATATAAACTAACTAGAATTTAAATAAAAACATAAAACAAAACAAAAGAAAATAGAGAATTCAGGCCCTAAGTGGTCTCACAGAAGGAAAGTAAGAAGGTGGTTTCCTTCCTGACAGAATGGAGGGAATGTCCCTCCTATGAAGGCCAGGCCTTCCCATCAGGGCTTGGGACCCTCTTACCTTCTCAAGGAACTTGGCTCCTGGGGTGGTTCCCTTCTACTGGCCAACCCATCAACACAAAATAATCTGGTTTCTCCCCACTTCATAAGTCAGGCCACTGACCTTGTACATCCCTCTCACCTTATGCTATTCAACTTCTCAAGACTGTCTACACACATGGTTCCCCACTTCCCTCTTCTTGACCTCCCTCCTCCCTGATCTTGAACACACTGCCACAAAAGCTATGGAAGGCTCCATCTGTAAAATGTTCTATGAAGTTAAAGTTTCATTTTTGGGGATTGATTTGTTTTCTTAGCACAGCTGTATTCTACAGCAAGAAAATGAAAAATGTGAAGAGGAATCTGAAGGAGAAGGAAGAAGGGGAGGGTAGGAAGACAATTCACAGTTGTTAAAAGATGGAGATGTTCAGTTAGCTTACCAAGGATTATTTTTTCCTAAGAAACTTTAAAAAGTTTTAAAATATAAGCTTTCAGATTATAGCATTACACAAGACTCTTCTAACTAGACTAATAATGCAATACAACAATGTATGAAAAGCAAAGCTAATCCCTCAATCTCTCAATCACACCTCCCTCCCCCATAAGAAACCACACAGGTCTTCTCCCTCTTTCTCAATATACCCTGTTCAGCCACCAATCTGCCCCACTGCTCCTGAAAGTGCTCTTGTTAAGATCACCAATGTCAAATCCAAGAACTCTTCTTCTTTCCTTATTTGGCCAACCACCTGAGTGTTGTCTACCACTGTCTCCTTCTAATACCCTTTCCTTGACCTCTTGCTCCCCCAGGTCTGTGGCTTGCTGGCTTTTCTTATACCTTCCTGGCTACTGCTTCTGGGGCTCCCCTGCTGGCCCTTCCTCCAGCAGCTAACCCCTGGCTGTGGGGCTGCTCACAATGCAGTTCTGACCCCCCCCCTACTCCATGTAATTCTGTCCTTGCCCCAGACTTAAACAACACACTGAAGATGTCCATGCTTGTAACTCCAACTCAGATCTCTCCTTCTGAGCACGAAACTCAAATATCCAGGTCCATACTTGATATTACTACCTGGTGGACAATGTAACATGCACAAACGTGAACGTCCAAAACATCCATCCTCCCAAACACGTCCTCCCCGACTCACTGCCAACAACTTGACACATGGTACCAGCTGCTCAGATTCCAAATTTCAGAGTCATCCTTGATGTGTCCCTTCCCTCCTCCCCTCCATGTGCAGTCTCTGAGTGCATCCTGGTGATTCTTCAGGTGCTTTCCAAACCTTCTCTTCCTCAACGTCCACAGTCTCTCCGTTAGAGTAGGCCTCCTTATGTCTACTGGCCTCCTGGTCTACTGCTACAGGTATGTTCCAGCAATCTCTACAGCAGCATCTGGCCCTTCCATCTATTCTCCACAAAATGGAAGATGGCTTTCTTAGATGAGAACATGTCACACTCCAGTATAAAACCCTGCAAGGGCTCCCACTGCACTTGGGATCCCTAACAAACCCAAACACACCCATGAGGTCCTGCCTTCCCCCTCGCTTACCAGCGAGTTGTTGTTGTTTTCTTTCTGCATGTCCTCCTCTTAAGGGCAAAGACCACAACTCTCTTGGTCACTGTTTAACACAATGCCCGGCACAGAGTAAATTCTTAATAAACACACATACCGGATGAACGAAAGTGGTTCTCTTCCCTATCCCACCTCTCCACAACAAGGCTGACCAACTTCTGATGGCAGGTGAGGAAGACACCTGTTGGCAGCTGTAGATGGACTACAGGAGGAGTGGAAGTCTAGGCAGGGGTGCAGACATGGTGCTGGCAACACCCCACAACACTCCCTGGTCCCTCCTCTCTCTGCAGATTCTGAGCAATGGTTCAAAGTTGGCACTTCAACAGTCCAATCTGCAGACTCCCTAGCAAAGCACCAGCCACAGTTTAGAGTATTTATGTACTTCTCTAATCTTTTCCAAATATTTAAATTAGCTATATGGACATTAAACTTTGGAGCTAAACTAGCTGTATCCTATGCAAAACATGGAAGGCCTCAGGGTCCTGACGAAGGCAGCATATACATAATGGTTTTTACGTGCATCCTAAATGGTTTTCTGTTTGAGAGTCAATTTCAGAATTACCCACTATCCAATCTGGGATCAAAGAGCATATTCTCTGTTTAAAAATGTTTACATGCAAATTACATGAAAATTAATATTGATATCCCCTCATAGGCATATACATGTAGACAAATGAACATAGCTGGGGCAAGGGAGGACACAAGGCTGGTCAGCTATGACTTAACTCAGCAGGACCAACTAGCTGATGATTTTAAGTGTATAAGAATTTATACGGGCTGCATTTATCAGTACAGCTTAAGGAGATAATGTACATTTCCTTCTTTTGAGACATTAACCAAGGTGAGAATGAAGCTTTCTCTAGGGTCTTAATGAGGCCACAGTTCCTACATGACAACGCAGAACACCTACCTCTGGGTACTCAACTGCTGACCTGGGACAACTAGGAGAGGCTGGCCGAGCTCCTCAAGGCCGACAGTACCAGCTATGCCACTGCGTGATGAGGGACAACTCATCTAACTTCCCTGCACTGTAGCCTCTTCAGCTCAAGAACGGAAATCATGGGACTGTGCAAAGAAAGGAGAGGAGGTGCTGAGAACACGGGCATGCAGACTGGCGCCAGGGGTGCTCTACTTCCACCTAAAAAAGTGCACTAGCCCCTTTCCCTGTCTTTTGCTTTTGACTGAGTTTCCCAGTCCAGGAACAAGAAGAGAAGCTTCTACAGAAGTTGGGACTTGGTTGAGTACTCAAATTGTATAGAACTTCAGAAAATGCGGTAAGGAAAATGAATACTGCAATGACAGAGCATGGAGGAAGGAGAGCCAGGCAGAGGTTAAGTCTACATACGGTGGGCAAGGGCTTGGTTGGGAGTTAAGCCTTGACGATGCCGAGTATTTGGGGTCAGGACTTGGGGCAGGGAGGCAGCACTTTTGCTGGGCTGGATGAAAGAGGGCATCGAGAGTTGGGGAGAGAAGCTCACACTTGACACAGACAATGACCAGAAACCTGTGTGTGGCCCTGTTTAGTACCCTCACAATGCCTTCTACCTGGCGATGTTTTGCCATCATGTTTGTCACTATGACAACATTTCTAATCTACCACTTACACTTGGTCAGCACTGGGAGTGAACAGAGAATGATCAAGTCTACTTCTTTAAACCCAGGTCAAGGTATACCTGACCCTAACTGAAAGGTTATACTCATGGACATGGAACATCTTTCCTTCCTTCTTCACAGACCAGTGAAGTTAGGCCTTAACAGTTTTTCCTCCAGGGAGATAATGGAGTATCTGGAGCACCAGGTCTATTTTTACTCAGTCTCTCATCCATCGGCCAACAGGGTAATGCAGGGAAAGGGGAGGGGCGGGAAGAACTATGGAGCAGGTGGGGAGACCACACTAAGCTCCTATGTTCTCCCCATCTGCCCTAAAAGACAGAGCAGAGAAGGAAGCCAACTGTCTAGGTGGCAGCCTACACAAAAACGTATCCCTGGGGTTTAAGTGGGAGACAATCACAGAAAAGCAGAGAAAAATTACTCCAACTCTCTCCCATTGAGCCTTCTTAGCACAGAGAAAATCCAAGCACTTTTAAGATTCCATTTTCTAGACATCCACCTAATCCTATTAACTTTTAATCTAACTTCACCCATTAAGAAGGCAGAGATGAGGGACAGACCCTGGAATGGGTGTACTTGTCTAAGAAAAAGCAATTGAGAAGGTTGCCTCCTTTGGGCACAGAAGTGTCTTTCCAGGTTCATGGCACGAGAAGCCAAGGTCTTGGGCTAGCACTTCCAAAATAAATCTAAGGATATTCTTCTGAATTTGAGTTTGAAGCAACCAGATACCCGTATTGGCATTAGTGCCAACCCGAGTATGATCTTGGGGGAAGTCCAGGAGAGATAAGATGACAAAAGCAAAGCCATAAACACTTAAAGCTTCATTCCACTTTTAAGTGGAGTTTCAAGCTGCCATATGGCAACCAACATTTAAGACTTACATAAAACTCCTCTGATTAAAACATAATGTACGTGTGTATATGTGTGTGAATATATCATATATGATATGAATAAATGGATAAAGAAACAAGAATCTCCATTAACATGCAACAAGGAGATCAGAAGTGAACACTAAAATAAATCATATTTATAAGCAGTTTTAAAGATGTATTTATGGGCCCTTAGTATCTCCCCTTTCAAACAAAGAGTATTTTTATTGTTGAACAGGTTCTACAAGAGTTTACAAAGTAATCACTGCATACTTACATGATGCAGAAACATACTTTTAAAGCTAAGCAAGTATAGGAATTTAGAAGCCTTTTAGTCTAATTTACTTTAGAGGTGAAAAAAAATAACCGAGCGGTAGAGAGTGCAAATAATTCATCCTGATAACAAAGTGTGCAGATCAGCACAGCTCTGGAGTTCTGTCAGTTATTTACACTGTTGCCTTTGTTCAAACACATTGATTTTTTAGTTTCCTCATCTGTAAAATGAGAGGTCTCAACCATATGAACTCTAATGTATATGCAACTGGAAAGCATACAACTTTGTCTGTAGCCCAAAAACGTATTAGTGGCAGAACAGATCACCTAGGGAAAGCAAAGAAGTGGCTATGAAATTAGAGACTTGACCGACCCCCCCCCCCCCCCGCCAGGGGCTGATCCATGCTATGTTTCCATTCTAACGAGCCGGTCCTCAGGGATGGCCTGTGCCCACATCTTTCACAAGAGGGGTGGTTGGGAGCTGGTTTTCCCATGGAGTCAAACATGTGGAGAGCCACTTGGCCCTAGCTTACCTGGCTTCCTCATCCTCCCAGAGATGACCCCTTACACTTCACCTCTATTCTAATTCTCAGAGTCTCATTTTGTGCCTTGCATTACACTTCTGCTAAAGTCAAGACCAGAATTCAAGAAATACATATGCACATGTTCTGGAAACAGCATTAAAGGTCCTTCTTCATGGGAGAAGTGCCTCTTTAAAGGGTGTTCTCTCTTTGTAGTACTTGATTTCTGCTGTCTGTAATTACAACATTGGGAATATTCACCTTTTCAGTCTTTGTTTTCCTAATCCTGACTCTGAGATATAGGCACCTGGCCACGAGGTGGTGTTTGGGTTTCTTGGTCTCAGGGTTGACACCAAAAATTTCCTTTTTAGATTTTCATTTATTTATTTATTTGAGTAAATGAGAGACAGAGAAAGAGAGAGAGAGAAAGCACAACACAAGTAGAGGGGGCAGAGCAGGAGGAGGAGAAGCAGACACCCTGCTGAGGAGAGAGCCTGGTACCAGGTTCGATCCCAGGACCCTGAGATCATGACCTGAGCTGAAGGCAGAGGGTTAACCAACCGGGTCACCCCAGGTGCCCCATCCACCACCAACAATTTTTACTGAAGTCCTGTTTTGTCTTGTGTGACAGATTGCTAAGCTATTCCCCTGTTTCCTCCCCCCAAAAAGGCCCTAATTTTTAGCTACACACATTATTTTTCCTGGAACTAAAACAACATCTCTAAACCTCATTGCACTGGATGGGGTTAGATGAGTACTTTTTCACCAGAAGGTGAAAGCAGACAGAATACATGTCACTTTTAGCAAACATGCTTCTAAGACAGCTGGCATGCACCTTCCCTCCCCCACTGTTCTTCCCTACTACTGCCTTCCTGTTGGCTAGAAAGTGGACATAATGGGGCTGGATGGTCAGAAGAGTTCAAGGACCACGAAGAGATGCTGGGAACAGAAGCCAAGTGCGATGAAGCAGCAAGAGAGCCGGAGCATGGATTCCTCGCACCTTAGATACCAAGAATACCATCAGATACCCTGGACTGACTCCTGAGCTTTTCTCTGAGATGGAAATAAATGTCTGTCTTCTTTAAGTCATGGTTGTTTTGATGTTTCCTGTTGCTCACACCTGAATCTAATCTGAATCACATATCTTGAGATTCAGATTAATTTTTATTCTTTTAAAGATTTATCCCTTTATTTAAGAGAGAGAGAGGAGGGGCAGAGGGAGAGGGAGAAGCAGACTCCATGCTGAGTGTGGATCCTGACATGGGGCTCGATCCCAAGACCCTGAGATCGTGACCTGAACCAAAACCAAGAGTCGGCCACGTAACCAACTGAGCCATGCAGGTGCCCCAAAATTCAGATTCATTTTTAAAAACAAAAATTATTAAAATGACAAAAGGTAAGTACCATTTGCCCACATACCATTCATAGATGATACCACGCCACTGATTCAGTTCTAACAAGAAGGAAGTTGCATGCTACTCCGTTTTCTATAGGATAATGAGATAGGACATTCTTTTCCCAAGATCATTTTTTAGCAAGGAGCTAGAGCTAATTATTAGCAGTGAGTAACCTGAAACTGACCCACCTGTATATCAGCAAAGCTCATAACCTGCAACTTTTTATGGATCTCGAAAGCTGTGACTCTTAGAACCAGGTAAACAAAATTTGAATCTATTTAAATGGCTCTATTACATATGACAGCAAGCTCAGTTTTATCTGTAGATATCGGATACATTGTAATGTACAGATTAACAAATATAATTTGTAATGTCCAAATTATAAATTTTGTGCATACTAAGGAAGAACAAATCTCCAATGAGTACCGCTGTCTTCTGTGGTACTGAGTTTACACGTCGCCAGATCTCTGACATTCAGGGCCTCTAATACAGTAAAGAACAATAAACCTAGATGGCCTTCCAAGAAGTGAATCTGAGCCATTCAAACAGAATCAACACCTGTTAACTCATTAACATCTCCACAAAATAAGCTGAGCAAACATGCCTGCTGCTGAGTCACGACCATGTCCCCCAGGAGGGCCAAGCAACAGGGCTTCTTCTTGCTGGCTGCCCTCCTCAGGCTCTCAGTCATCACCAGGGTGGGTTCTGTCGTCTTCCTGGCCCCCATCTCCATGTCCTCAGTGCAGTTTCAGAGAAGCTCTGAGCAAGGTCGGCAAAGCCTGGCTTTCACCCACATTGCCACAGCGAAGCCTCACACAGAAGGCTCAAGAAACCTCCCAGGCTTCTCATTTCGGGGACCGACTGCTCAGTTCTCAAGCCACCTTGTGATTTTTACTCAAAGTTGTCTGCAGATGGCTGCAAGTAATGTCCTTTTTAAAACAGAGAAGAGGATTTACTTACCATGCTATGAGGACAGCACTGACTTGGGTCCCCATAACTTACTTCTCTATTATTAAAAAAAAAAAAACAAAAAAAACTCTTCAGCAACCTTTACAGTCAAATTATTTTAACATGGCTGATACAAAAAGAGGAAAGAGACTCAAACATGTACCCTCTGAATATGAACATTATACCCTCCGTCTAGAACGCCTACATGACAGAGTTCTAACGAAGGGTGAGGATCTGTTTACGCAAGAATATGCCACTGTGAAAATCATACCTCAAATAAGGAGTGCTCAAGCACTAAATCACCAGAAACAAGTTAAAGCAGTTCCCTAGTCATTTGGAAGCATGGTGACCCCTCAAAAAGTTCTTTGGGAAAATCTCCCCGCAGTCACTCTTCATGGCATTTCTGAGGATTTCTGCCCGGTACCTGCAAGAACACGGCGCTACGGAGCCTTATCACCAATTCAATGGTCAGCTCACTGGGAATGTAGATGAGTCAAAATCCAAGAACTGGATGCCCCATTCGCTCAGCAAAGAAGTTAACGAACGTTAAAAGATTAATTAATGTTCTGAGAACGTGTTCTCTGGACGGCAAAGCCCGTGTATGCTAGCAACCACAAACCAGCTATCACCAAGGCTAGAAAAATCTACACTAAATTAAAGACAAAAATCCCCACACTCCCTCTACCTCAAGGCATCTTGGTAAACCCAAAGAAGTATTTAATTTTAGCATTTCTTTTCAGTTACCCAGCAAACACCTTTGGGATGCTCCTGGTGTTTCGTATGCATTACTGCAGGTAAACCTCAGCAAAGTCCCTACTAAGCATAAGAAAACAGGAATCAAGATAGTTCAATCTGTTAAATACCTATGATTCTTACTATTTTCATACTATAGTGTTTGCTTTCACCCATAAAGTTGGACTTTCCTTCCCAATTTTTTGTCTTTTATGAAATGTGGAAACTGTCGCTAATGGGACATTTATTCATAGTACACTCCGTTCACTGGTTGTTTTTTTTTCAGGTCCATAAATTTTGTCTTTCATTTGGGGAGGGAAAAAGAAAAAAGCCAATCCCTCGGCCTGGCTGGACAAATGAGATACTGAGAAACCAAAAGGTGCACTTTGCTCCTCCTTCCATCACGTTCCACTGTGGTGCAAATACTGGTCCAGCTGCAAACGACGAAAGGCAGCCCACTGCACGGGATGCTGAGGGCAGGATTCCCTTCTTGAATTTGCTGTGAAATTATTAATTAACCTGCCACGAGAAGGCAGAAAGGCAGAGGCAGTCTCCAAACGAGGCTGGTGGTAAAACTGGTCAGGAGTCTCATGGGGAACTAGGGACAGCGGCAGCGCCCACCCTCCTGCGTCTTCAACATCACAGCCCTGACAGAAGGCTGAACCCTGCCAGGGCTCACCCGAAAATGCCCTGGCGGTGTCTGACCTTTCAGATCTGTATGTCTCAACTCTCCAGTCTGACTGTAAATTTCCCACGGTCAATGTCTTGTGTCTAGAAACTCTCTGTAGTCAAACAGTACCATTGGCATTGAAGGTCAGGTCATACCTGTCGATGGACTAAATTTAACTAAAATGTCCCTGTTATTTCACGTTTGTTTAAAACACATTACTGGTTATAAAGGTAGACAATTTTTTTTTAGGTAAATCATTTATCACCAAACTTGTTTTATGAATGTCATTTCTAATGTTCAGCATTTCAGCTTTTTTAAAAAATTTAATTTTATTTTTTTCAGTGTTCCAAAATTCATTGTTTATACACCACACCCAGTGCTCCATGCAATTCATGCCCTCCTTAATACCCACCACCAACCAATCCTCCCATTCCCTCCCCTCCAAAACCCTCAGTTCATTTCTCAGAGTCCGCAGTCTCCTATGGTTTGTCAGCTCCTTTTTAAAGAGAGGCACAGAGGTTCTAATCAATATAATGTGGACGTGTCATTCACAACAAAAAAAGGAAAAAGACAGGATTAGTCATCTGCAGATTTGATAACCCTATCTAAAACTAAATTTTTATATGTACCCCTGACCGGAAGAGAAATAAACAGTTTTCCAGGATCTGATTTTCAAAATTATATTCCTGATACAGATCAACTTTCTACCTGCAGCTGCAGTTAGGAATGGGTAAAGGTTATATGGTTTTGTTCTATGTCTGCCATACCCTCCACGTCTCCCCCCCCCCCACCCCCCACCAAATTCAGGATGTGCTGGGTCTTGGGTGAACGTACAACACATAAGAATAGCCCTCTGTGGCCTAATTAGCCACGTGTTTCTTTGACCTTCTCTTTCTCCTTGTCTTGGTCTACCTTACCAGCTGACCCAGCAGGTAGCTATACGTGGTCATGACCACCACTAATTGCATTTGACTAACTACGCAGCGTAATCCGTGCTGCCGTATTTGCTCCCAACGAGAACATGCCTCACAAAATGTAAGACGGGATCACAGACAGCCCAGAGGATCTTCTTTTTAAGTCACATACGGAATGAATATGAACACCAGGCTCAAGAGGAGTCAAAAGCAACATTACCCTAAAGTGACTGAAAACAAAAATCTACCCTCCCCTGCCCAAATGCTGTGGTTTCTGTAACACACCATCAGGACGGTTTCCATTCACGCGCCAGTCCCTCTCTGGGGCCCGCTTTTACAACGGTTAGGTCATCGCTGTCATCGCTGGCAACACCGCCGAGAGCCTAATCAAAATGTGAGAACATCTGTCCCGCTCACGTCTCACGTCAAGGCTCTGCTGATACACGTGAATCTAAGCCACCGCACGACGGAGCTGAAGTGACAGAAGTCTGCGGTGTTGGGATATCAAAGGGCATTTCCAAGGCACCCGTAAACGATGAAGGAATTCTGTTCTGATAACTCAGCGCAAGATGCCCGCTGTGCGTAGTCGATGGGCAGAAACGGTGCTGTTGGCATTATTCTCTGTTCTGTCTAGTTACTTTTACATATTTACCATCTTTCTCCCTTTCTTCTTCCCTGCCGCAGCGGTAAAAACAAAAGGTTGTCTTCGGGTAGCTCCACATCAGGGAAGCTTTCTCTGTGAAGCAGAGAGCCAGGCAGAGGAGCTCGGCTGTCTGACGCTGCAGACCCTGGCGTCACCCAAGCCCGTCCCTTCCCTGGTTAAATGAGTAGATGTCAGGCTACCCACATGGCTGAGGGATTTCTACTCTGCTGAGCACTTGCTCAGCTCTAACGAGTTATCTTCTCATTTATAAAAGAAAGCAGTACAGATTAGCTGGTAACTAGTTTCTCTGGGTATCACTTATCAAGAATATCACTATTGCCAGCATGGACAAGAATGGCTACTTGACAGGAGAAACAACTCCAACCGTCCCCTCCCCTTCCCTCCCTGTGAGGACAGTTAAGTTCCCTGAAAGCAGCTGCCTCGCTGGCATTATTATAGGTGCCTCTCCCTCCTCAAACCCCAAGATAACTGCAGACTTGAGCACTAATTATTTGGGGAAAGCTGGAAAGGAGAAGAAACTCATGTGTTTTCTACTAGAGCTGAGGGGCTGAACAGTTGAGATGAGGCGATGACATAGGGTCTCTCTTGGGTGACTGTCCAATTCTAGGACAGCCAAGGTGGCACCCTTGAGGGCAGAAGAGGGACAGTCAGTGGGTGCTGCTCGGGCAGCCCTGGCATTACTGACCAGGCAGGCAATGTGTATATGCACATACCCTGGCCCCGGGGTTGCTGAGGCAAAGACTAGACACAGGCCCTGGGAAGGTGACATGTGACATTTGATAGGGACAGATCTCCAGTACAAGGAAAAAAGGGTAACAGCCAAGAGTGACAGCCTAAAAATGATTTTTAAAGTCTACTATAGGATTAGGTGAATTAGCGAACTACGTAAGTGCCAGACGGGCTACTGGCTCCCACAGGATCTCTCTCCAGGCAATAGCGCACCTTGCAAATGAGAGCAGCAGCAAGCCGAAACAGATACAGAAGACCAGTAGTCTGTTATATGACTTCAAATACTGATTGAAAAAATGGATTATATTCTATGTCAGACACACATTAAGTCATGTCATAGAACCCCATAGGAATCCCGCAAAATAGAGACCACCTCTACTTTACAGCTAAAAAAAACTCGAAGAAAGGTTAAGTGACTCACTCGATGTCACCCAATGAGTACATGCACATTTCAGGCCCGAAAGAGCTTCGTGACAAAGGCCCTGCCTGTGCACCTATTGAGAACGTTCGGATTTTATAAGTACTTTTTTAATATAGGCCAGGGATCAGTCAACTTTTCCTCAGAGGGCCAAAAACTAAGTATTTTAGACTATGTGGGCCATATAGGCCCTCTTGCACCCACCCGTTCAAGGCACCAAGCCCGCCATAGACACTATGTCAACAGATGGGCGTGGCTGTTCTCCCACAAAACCAGAGGACCGTTTGCCAAAACCTGACCTAGAACAAGGGGTGACAGGCTGCCGCCCTGGGCCAGATCTGGCCCACCATGGGTTTCTGGAAACAACACTTTACTTATGATCTAGATGTAGCCCACCATCCACACCATTTCTAGACAGGTGGCGGGTAACTCAGCAGGCAGAGGTAATGATCTAGTTTCAGAAACACTGTGGGAGCATCCCCTTCTTGTTCCACTCTCGGTTCCCAGTGTTCGGATTCCCAGTCCGTGGTCTGTGTGGTGCGGTCCTCCAGGTGGGAGAGGCCGGATAAACACCTGGTACCTCACAGGTGACCTCTCACTGCAAAGGGTCAGACATGCTACGTCCTCAATCAATAAGCGATTCCGTTTCTGGGAGACTTGGTACCTCTGGGGAGCTGGAAAAGCAAAAACGGACCTTCATAACCCGAAAGGACGGGCGGCCAGAGATGGAGCTTGTGGTGCCATGACAATTAATCAGTTAAGTCGTTCATTCTAATATTTAGTGGACGGCCTCGCCTGCATCAAGCACAAGTACACGGGACCGTCAGATGGAAAAGACAGACTCAGAGCACCTGAGGAAAGACTGTGTAGAGCAGATCTGCGTTGTTACTCGGGACACCACAAGACCTGGGCTAGCCAACTCTCACGCAAGCAGACCAACCGTGTTGCTTTGATAGCTCCTGCAGGAAGAGCCCCCCACAGGGGCTCGGCTGCTCGTCGAGAGCAGCTGCGGGGGGAGCAGAAGCTGGCTGCACGCTCTAGGAGGGCGGGACTGTGCCGGGCTCCCTGCCCAGGGAGAGCAGGAATGCCGAAAACACCTGTTGTCCGTATTACCCGCACTCCCTCCACGGCTCCTGACACACTAGGGCGGCGACGGCCTGGCTTGGAAGTCAGGTTTTCTAACGCTCGTAAACGCTCCGTACCTGGATTGTCTGGTAATCGGAAGCATCGATCCCTTTCACGGTAACCTCTCGGAAGACTCGTGGCTCCAGTTCCTCTTTGGTGAGGTCACAGTGATAAATGATACCTAGAAGGAAGTGGAAGTCCTGGGTTAGTTCACAGACTCACTGGATACGAGGTGGGGGGTGGCGAGGGTCACACAGCACAGCCAGATGCCATGAAGAGCGAGAGAGGAGCATCGGTGAGGGACCGCGGTATTCTCTGCTGCCGAGTAAGGGTCACCGCACCAAGACTGCTTAGAACCGTCCAGTGCAGGGGGTGCTCTGCGAGTGTTCCCTCCTCCTCATTGCTACCACACGGGGCCTTCCTTCTTACACCTGTAACCTGCGAGGACATTTTAGAAGATTCCAAAGCATTCTGTTGAGTATGAGAAGAGGCAGAAAAATGTCACAGTGGAAACTTGACAGGTCGTGCCTATGCCAGGTCGCTTAGGAGTGCAGGTCAAAGAAAATGGGCAACTTCATGTAAGGCCATTTCACCTGCGAGGTGAGTACGATGGAAAAACTCAAACGATTTGCCCACAGTCAACAGCCAGTCAGGGTTTCTTGCTGGGAACTCTGGGGCTCCAGATACCCGACGGCCACCCGTCTACGGACACACATGTGGACAGCAATCAGGGACTCAAGATGGCCAGGTACCATTCTCGAGTTACTTTTAAAATTCTGATCATCCCATTAACTGTGTGCAGCACAAATTAACGAATATACACCAAGAATGCCAGCTTATTTAATCCCTAATTAAAATTGCATTTCCTGAACATAATGCTATTACACTCCAATACTTAAGAACTCAATCAAGGAAACAATAAGTAAGATGAGTTGTTACTATTTAGAAACAAGGACACTGGTGTGGTTTATGAAACAGAACTAGTCGTTCACAGTGGCTGGTGTGGAAACAACCCACCCACACAATACTTAAAACATATGCTGTCAAATATATGAAAAATCAATTTAGTGATCCCCATACTAGCTGGAAAACTAGAAACTGAATGGTACTCCCACAGAGCACATTCAAATGGATTGATCACGTATTATAATGGTGGCTTGCTTTCTTCTCAACTCCTCTGTGCATGTGGTTCATGAACAGATGAGAAACAACACTCTGCACCCCCAATGGCAAAGAGTACTACGTTTACATTCATTAATAGCATGATTGCTGATCTCTATGAATGTCATAGCAAGTCTCATGCTTACAAATTATTTTAAGGTACTATAATAGGAAGTATGATCAATATTGACAGAGAGAAGATAAGTGATATGACCAAAGTATTGCCTTTCAACCTGGATATCTGTTGAAATATGTCTTTGTATACTAAATAGTTCCAAACTACACTCTGGGCATACATTTTTGGGGTTGGGGGGGGAGGCATACATTCTAACGTACCATATACTGAATATTGTCCATGTCTAGATGAATGTAATCATGAGGGTGAGACTATTTTCAGAGATATGTTAATTTCTTTTTTTTTTCTTTTAAGATTTTATTTATGTATTCGACAGACAGAGATCACAAGCAGGCAGAGAGGAAGGCGGGGGGGGGGGGGCGGGGAGAAGCAGGCTCACTGCCGAGCAGAGAGCCGATGTGGGACTCGATCCCAGGACCCCAGGATCATGACCTGAGCCGAAAGCAGAGGCTTTAACCCACTGAGCCACCCAGGCGCCTCATGAGATACGTTACTTTCTGAAAAGCTTCTAGATCAGTATGTACTCACCCCCTTCCTCAAAACACACGAAAATCTGAATCTTTAAAAAAAAAAAAAAGGCAAAGAAAAAACCAAGCTGGGACCACCAGACAACAAAAACGACTGCAGACCAAGCAGGTGCCGTTTGAGCCCCAGACTCGCATGGACCCACAGCAGCCTGCACCCCACCTGTGACAGGTGCTCCGTCCATGACCTTACACAAGCCACCAAAGCCCTAGAGGACAAATTCCTCTGTGAAAGACCATGAATAGGAAATGTACTCTAAAAGCCTGTTCATCTGGAAGAACTAAGACATCACATCCTCTAACAGCAGAATGACGTAAGTAGGCAAAAGGGTCTGGCTACTGTGCAGGAAAGGGGTGCCAAGGACCTGACTTCTACCCTTCTGTTCTGCACCAAAGTGGCACCGTGGAGGAGGCTGGGTTAAACCTGAATGTGCAAGGCTTAATACATTTGATCAATACTTTCTCTTTAGAGCTCCATCTGGGTTAGCCTGGACGAGCCATCACACACACATAATGTGAATCCCTATTATCTAACGATACTTGTGTCCTGTCTGACTTGGCTTGCTAAGTCCAAGGGAGGTGGGTTTGGAGAAGACACCTTAGAACTGTAAACTGGAGAGGACTAGTCAGGTGATCTCTAGGAAATTAATTTCCACATTTAGGGGGGAAGACAGAACTGGGCAATGGAAGTCCCTTAAGGCCAGAGGAGGCATTTGGATTTGAGGAGTCGGGTCTCCTGATGAAAACAGTGGTTTAACAAAGCCCTATTAGTAACAGGAAGGAAGCAGGGACGGTCGGCTCACACAGTTCCAATAATCCAAAATAAATGTAAGGAGGTAAAAGATATGGGAGTGGGAATTAAGAGGAAAGGAGAAACTCTGGGAGAGACTGTGAAATAAAAATCAGAGGACTTGAAAAACTGGATATGTACAGAGAAGGCAAAGAACTTTTTTCTAAAAGATGATCCATACAGACCCACCTGGGTGGCTTTTAATGTTATTAAAAGAAAAAAACCTAAATGGAAACTAAAACAAGTCTTAAAAATGTTTGCATTCCTTGGTATTTACACAAAGGAGTTGAAAAGTTATGTCCACACAAAAATCCGCACACGGGATATTTACAGCTGCTTTATTCGTAACTG